>CBVK0100670086.1:0-16338 GCA_900067695.1 Picea abies
TTTTTATCTTTTGCAGGTTTGTGGGCGCAGTCGTGGCTACATGGTCGACCGCCTTAAGGGCACGACCATGGTTTCCAGGCCGACCACCTTGAGGGCACGACGATGGCTACCAGGTCGACCACCTTGAGGGAACGACCATGGATGCCAAGACGGCCCACCCTTAATCGACACCTTTGCAACAATGCCATGGTGAGGTTTTTGAAGATGCGATCGGAGTTTCTTGGGTGTGTAAGGCTTTAGCCTGCAACCGGGGTTTCTTTAGCGCGTATGGATTTATTTCGCGACCTATGGTGGCCCATGACTTACAGTCGACGACCTGTCCCTCGAACGAGTCGTGCGGATTTCAACAGAGGTGGGGAGAGTTGCCATAACCTGAATACGCAGGAGGTGATTCAAGTGGAGATAGCAACCCTATTTGTAAACGTTGACGGGGAGGAATTTTGGTTTATCCTTGTAATGGAGAGAAATCATCCTCTTTCATTCCATTGGATTCGAGTATTTGGGACCAACATATCTTTCCCATTTACAACTAAGATGCTTGTTGACAAGGAGGAAATTTGGTTTATTCTTGTAATGAACAGATCTCGAGGTCTATTACATAGTGTTGAGTAAAGAGATGATTGTGAGATGATTGTGCATCCATGGCCTGTGGCCCCCCTTTGGCCTGTACAACCATTATCGTGCGCCCATTAGAAGGTAACACATATTAAACTTTGTTTGTGTTTCTTTTCCTTTTGATTGAATCATAATCTCCCTTTTTATTTATTTTTATATATATCATTCCAAACTCTCTTTTGTTTTGTTTGGTGTTTTGTTCCTTTTTGTTTAAGTTAACTTATTTATATTTTAATTAAATTTATTTGTTTACATAATATTGGATAATATGTGATATATATTTATACGTTTAAGCTTTTACATTATATATGTTACATATATTACTTGTTTTGTTTTGTTATATATATATATATATAAAGAATAATCATAAATTTCCTATTTTCTATTAGAATTTTTTTATGTCCTATATTTCTATAATTTAATTTTTATATTTGTTTTTCTAACAGGTAATTATTCTTATATTCTTATAAGTGAATAGGTGGATGGAGTAGAGATGAAAGAAAAGAACAAGTCTTGAAGACTCTTTCTTGCTAGTATCTCTCCTATTAAGGTTTTTAGGGTTATTTTCACGTTATTCCAAGAGTTTTTAGGGTATTCACAAGGGTTTGAGAGCATGGTAGATTTATCTTCCATGTGTATGGAGTTTAGGTTCTAGTTGTTGGCCCTTAATCTTAAGGTTTTTTAATAATTTTTGGGTTGTTTAAGGGATGATCTTAAAGAGTTTCTGGGTTGTATGTCCAATATTTATTTTTAGACACAGTTTTAGGTTATAAGAGTAGGTAAGACCTAGGTTTTAGTGGGGCTCTGATACCATATGTAAATCCTAACTATTTTTCATGACTTCAAAAAAATAAATAAAAGTCTTCTAAAATCTCCTACGCAATTTAGTTTATAATTTATTTTATTATTCTCTTATACCAGGAATAAACAACATCATCATATTGATGATAACAACATAATGACAACATTAACAACAACATAATAACAACATCATAGCACCATATTAATGGAAACAACATAATAACAACAACATAAGTATGACTGGTAAAATACATACCTCTATCTGCAGATTTGGTAAATACAACTCCTTGTTCACTTGTTCTTGTGCTTGTCCAAACTGTCCAACTGAATATTAACCTCCCAACCAACTAGGAACAACCTCTTTGGCTCCCTAGCTCCACGAATCCTTTCACTTTCCTGGCCCTCGAGGCCAAAGTTCCCAGCAACAGTAGTGCCCTGTGAGAGTTCACAAAACAATTTTTCTTGCAATTTTCTCCCCCTTCTCTATCTTTCAGAATTTCTCAAACCAAAACCAGATTTCTCTTTCATGTCCTCGTCTTCTTCCTTATCCTCCTTTGTCAAGTCCCCCTCATTAATTTCCCAACAAAATTATCCCCCCATTAATTACTTCACCCACCTTTTAATAATAAAATAATAAAAGAATTATTTAATATATTTTAATAATTAATTAAATTTAATTTAAAAACTATGATAAAAATTAATCAATTTGGGTTGTTACATCTTTGCTTCTTTTGCTTTTTGAACTTATTTCCTTAATTCAACTTCGTCTTGTGAAATGAGGTCATTATTTATAAATATTCCTAACCCTTTCAAGCTTGGAGACATATTGAGTATTCCATATTTGTGATCATTACAACATACTTTTACACAAATGAACCTATCTTTAAGTTTGATTGTTTTTCCCAACGTGTTTGGTTCTAAGATGTAAGTTGTTTCAATTTGTGATTTATTTTTTAGTTTTTTTTTTACTATTGTCATCATATCCTCATCCTGTTGTTTTTTTATAACCCAAAATTATGAAGTACAAGGTTTTTTTGTTAACCGCATGATCCAAATAGATTAGCTTATTCATTTTTATTTTTGATGGGTTTGATATCCAATTTATTTTCCAAATTAATTAAGGTCAAGTTGTTAATTAGTTTTTCTTCTAGATCTTTAATCTTATTTCTCATGTTGAGATTTGCTTCCACCTTTCCTTGATTAATTTTTTTAAATATATAAAATATTTTTATTCTAAAAATTCTAAAAATATATTTTATTAAATTTAAAAATTACAAAAATATAGCATTTTAATTTTAAAATTATTTTATAAAAATTAAATACATTTAAAAAAAATTATACTACATAAAATTATTAACAAAATATTAAGATTTTTTAAATAATAAAAAAATAAAAATATTGATAATGATGATAAAGATCTACTAGATCAAAATTGATTTAGCTAACCTTAAGAGAGATAAAATATTACTTAGTTTTCTTTAAAATTTTATTTATTTGATTGAAAATTCTTAAAAGAAGTGTACCAAAATCACCATAGTTTTTATGACTTTGAAGGTTAGGAAGGTTGGGAAGGGGTGGATTGTGAGAGATATTTGAAATTGTGATATAATTTAGATATACATAGAGCACTGTAAGAGAAAAAAAAATTCATCTTCACCCTTCTTATTGTGGCAAATATGAAAAATTATTTGTGGAGCTTGTCTTTGTTTTCATTTTAGTAATGTTGATTTTCTTCTTTAATCTAGTCAAAACCAAGAGATACTTTTGATCTTTTAGATTAAGGTTGACCAACTCCTTGTAGTATCTTATTTTTCTTTTACCTCTAAAGATGTAATAATATTTTTAATATCATCCATATTATGCATAATGACAACTTCATGTAATCCCAATGATTTAGCCAAGACTTGGCATCTTTATTCCAAGTGTACAATGTATTCCCTTTAATTTTGATATTATAAGTTATAAAATTCTTTTGTATTTATTCTATCTTTCTCAATTTTCTAGAAACACCCCATCCCCAAACTTCACATCCTTATAAAATAATAAGAGTGAAAAACTCTCAAAGAAGAGTTTACTTTGATCCCATAACCAAAAATCCGCTAATTTAATATGTTTTCAAATCAATGATAAACTTTCCACCCTTCATTTATTTTTATCTTAATACTATGGTTAATCCAAATTTAATCTATAAATTCTAAAATATCTATAAACTACAATTAATCCAAATTTAAAACAAATATCCATAAAAAAATAATTATTTCATAGAAATTTTAAAATAAAACTATATTTTTCTCCTAATTACAAATTCCACTTATCACACTTATTCACTTATCACTAAAGTCTAAACTTGTAGTAACTCATCATAATAACCTCATGGGAATCTTTTATCTTCAAAGGGATAACATATTTTTAGGAAGATGAACATTATATTTTAATAAACATAACCTTTATTATAACTTATTTCTTATCGTTCAAACCAGGGAGGATGAAGAGTTACCTTTAAAACCAAATAAAAGTGAAAAGCATAAAACAACAAGCTCCCGCCTTATAATCAAATGTTATTTAAAAATCAAATTATAATAAATATAGAAAAATCAAATGTTAGTTGAAAATCAAATTATAATAAATATGTAATATGTAATAAGATAGTATAGGTAATCTAGAAATGAAAATATCTAATTATATATTATCAATATATAATGAATTGTTTCACTCATTATATATAGAGATATAATGAATTGTTTCACTCATTATATATAGAGAGATTTATAAGGCTTTCCTACTAAGTTAATTCTATCTAAATGTTTGTTTAATCATGTTCAAATCATCATTAATGTTTATTGAGAGATTTGAATGAATTTTTGGTTTTAAATAATCTTAGAATTAATTCATAGATTCATAGATTAAAAAAAAAAAAAACTTATTTAATGATTTTTAATTATATTAATGAAGCATGAAAATGGATAAAATTTACTCTAAAAACAACAAAAGAAAACATTAAAAAAATGTTAAAAAACTTTAATTTTGACCATTATGCTAGGTTAACTACTCAATGATAATAAAAAGAAAATTGTAAGAAAACTATAAGGTTTGATTACTGAGGAGTACACTCACATCAATTCTAGAAAGCAATCCAATAATGAACATTTTAGAAGCCCAATAGCATTACTTGCCTATTATCATTTCTTCCATTTCATTGTTAATGGTAATTGATGAATAATTCTATAAATTGAGAAATATTTTATAAAATTATATAACAAAATAGAATTCTATAAATTCAAAAGAAATATTTTGCAAAATTGTATAACAAAATAGAAATGAAAGATTCTTGAAACATCCAAAGAACTCTAAAAGACCATTGATAAAACATAATCAATAGAGCTCTCTAAGATGTATTTTCCATATGTATTTTAATATTATGAGAAAGATATATTTGTTTTATGCTTTTTAATATTTGGAAAATTTGTTTTAGGCATAGATTTACTGAACAAAATTGACGAAAGTGATTTTCTTTGTTTTTTGTGTTTATCTTTAGTGAGATGTCTATAATTAAGTTAGAGATTGTCTTTTGAAAAAATACATGAAATCTAATATCTATAACATTATAAAAATGGTTGATATACACCATTTTATGATTGTGTTGGTTATAATATTTATTAATTTATCACTAAGAACAAATTGCATGTGAAATGGATACAATGTTTATAAAAACTCTATATGATATGAAAAATAATAACATGTAGGTTTCCACAAAAAAAACTTTATATTATGTAGGCTAGAGCAATTGGTGCATTATCGTTTGCTAAGTCAATCTCATTAATAAATAAAATGTGTTATTTTCTAGTGAATAGTACAAGCAATCAATGAGAAAAATATGACTTATTTTTTTAAAATTAATTTTTTATTGAAATGATAAATAGTTTTATAATGATAATGATGATTATCTCATTATATATTAGATTAATGTTAAATATTATTTAAATATATATGATCTCAATATTGTAATTTAGTAATAATAATATGTGATACGCATATTTTATCTATGTTGAAATTATTTTATTTTAAAACATAATTTAAAATTAAAAAATTATTTATGTTGAAATGGTTTTGTTTTGAAACATAATTTAAAATTGTTTTTAGTTGGTTAAAAATTTGTCTCCCCTTAAATGTAAAATACATTTACCCAACTTCAACCCTAACCCCAACCCCACCCCTACCCTTATAAATATTATTTAAAGATATATGATCTCAACATTGTAATTTAGTAATGATAACATGTGATACCCATAAATTTGAAATTATTTTATTTAAAACATAATTTAAAATAAAAAATTATTTATGTTAAAATGGTTTTGTTTTAAAACATAGTTTAAAATTAATTGGTTAAAATTTTATCTCCCCTTGAATGTAAAATACATTTCTCTAATACTCCCCCACCTCATCCTTAAAAATATTATTTAAAGATATATGATCTCAACATTGTAATTTAGTAATGATAACATGTGATACCCATAACATTGAAATGATTTTATTTTAAAACATAATTTAAAATTAAAAATTTATTTATGTTGAAATGGTTTTGTTTTAAAATATAATTTAAAATTGTTTTTAATTGGTTAAAAATTTATCTTCCCTTTAAATGTAAAATATATTTCGCTAATACTTTCCCACCCCATGCCACCCCACCCCACCCTTATAAATATCATTTAAAGATATACGATCTCAACTTTATAATTTACTAATGATAATATGTGATATCCATAAAATAGAAATTATTTTATTTTAAAACATAATTTAAAATTAAAAAATTATTTATATTGAAATGGCTTTGTTTTACAACATAATTTAAAATTGTTTTTAATTAATTAAAAACTTATCTCCCCTTGAATGCAAATCAATTAATGGTAGATTTCTGAGATGTATTCATTAGATTAAAAAATATATAATAAAGATATCTTAATAATTTAAGATATAAAAATACTTATTAAAAATAATTAAATTTTATGACCTGACGTAAAGTGGAGTCTTAAAAACGTATTAATAAAAATTAAATTAAAAATATTAAATATTATAAAAAAAATAATCTTAAAAACTTTTAATATCATTCAAATTCAAATTTAATTTATGAATTAATTATGAATTATGATCTCTATTAAAAAAAAATCAAATCACTAAATTTTAAAATTTCAAGGAAATTAAATTGATCCATTTAACTTTTATTTTGGACATTATTATGTAAAGCTAAGTGGAAACCAATAATATTAAATATGATAAATGTTTTCTTCTAAAAACAATTAATATAATTTAAATTCAACTTCAATCTATTGATTAATTATGGTAACGATTGTTTTTTGAGAAGACACGTGTGGAGATTTACGAGAAATCATCAACCATTATACCCATTATAAGTGAAAATACTAGTTTGAGATGGACCTAACAACCTCTCTCTTTGATTAGTATTAGTTTGGTCTGTGCTAAGAGACTAATTTTTTCATTTTTCAGGATCTTAGGATGGCATGTATCTCTCGACCGACGAAGTGAATGGATTGTGACCGAGTGAGTGGATTCGATATCCTTGCTACTTATTACTATAAGGTTCTTATATGAGTTATTAATTAAGATATTTTATGAGTTATTAATTAAGATATTTTGATTAATTAGACTTTTTTAAGAAATTCAGAAATGCAAACTTCATAATTGAGCAAAAACTGAGAGCAACAGAAGGTGTTATAGAAGAGTTCAAGAATAGTCTGAATTTACATTAAGAAGTTGAAACTCAAATGAAAATATTTTAGCTTTGGAGAAAACATTTGCAACTTCTAAAGATAGCCTTAGCCTTAAGCTTAAATGGGATGGATTGCAGTTTTAATTTATCATAGTTCATATTTTTTAACATCTATAATAATTTTAAGAAATTATTTTTTGGGGGAGTGTATAAGTCTAAAGTTATCCTATTGAAATATCGTTAGTGTATGCTACATTGTTGCATTCAAGTCGACATAACATCTCTTTAAAAGTTTCAGTTTTTTGGCAGATTCTTCAATATTGACAAACATTTCTAGCATAGATGTTGGAGACTCAAAGAACAAGAAGAGAGATTAAAGCTTTCAAGGAAGAGAAACTAGTGAACTTTTAGTAGTTGTTGCAGTGTTTTGATCCCTTCAAGGTCAAGGTATAGCTATAGCTCCTAATACCATAGGGATGGACTCACGAGTGAATATGATCCAACTTTAGTGAAGGAATTACATTACAAGGCTATGGAGGTTAATGTCTGTTTCTTTCTGTGCTAATTTTTTGTCATCTCTACAATAAATTTGTGACTAATAATTAACTTATAAAGAGAACTATCTCCAAAATGGGGGTTACGATATTGATCAAGAAAACACCCATTATTCTCGACTGATTACTTTTATTTTTGTTGTATATAGGTGTCCATCACACTCGAGGTCACTTCTAGTGGTGTCAATAGGCCTGTAATGGAGCAGATGGTCAAACTATATAAAAAGTCCCATTTGGGTAGGAGTCTACCTTAGTATGATGGTTGCAAGGCCTTGTACATTGTTGGGGCATTGTTCTTGGCCTCCAAAGAATTTAACAGGTCAAATTATATCGAAATTTCCATTTGGGCAAGAGGCTACCTTAGTATGATGGTTGCAACAAACTATACATTGTTGGGGCATTGTTCTTTGCCTCCAAAGAATTTAACAACAATCTTGTTGATGAGGATGATGAAATGGGTGGCTCTAGGTATGCTCAAAATTTGTATTGTCACATACAAATTGTACTGTCAAAATATATGATAATTTGTCATGCAATTTTAGGTCATTGTTTCTTTAATATATTTAACAACAATAATCTGCATATTCACATTGCACAATTACTAAACATATTTGAATTTATAGAACATAATGAAATTTGAAGGTTGTAGTGCACATACTCTAACAAACAAATTTTGAACAGTAAGAGTTAAAACATGCTATTAAAGCAAGGAAATGGTAGAAATTGTTTTCAAGGTTTTCACAATTGGTTGGAGGAGTTCAATTGCCAACAAAGAGTATAGGAGCTACCTGTACATTTGATATAGTTTTGTAACACATTTCCACTTTCAGCTCTTCTCCGAGACAAACACATGCGCTTCCTTCTTGGCTATGGATGCTGAATTAGAACTTAGAGAGAATGGATTTAGATTGAAATATTTAGCATTGTGCCGCATCGGAAGCATTGTCAAGGCATCCTAAATTAATATGAGTGACAATTGATTAATATGAAAGGATAAAGTTATCATGACTGCAACATTGTAGCATTGTCATAAGCCCTTATAGGACAAACAAAAGGATAAAGTTATGACTGCAACATTGTCTTGAGGCCTAATATGACTAACAATTAACTAAGATGATGAGAAGAGCATTTAGTTTTAACTTTTAAATCAATGATTTGATTTTGTTTTTCTAAATTATTAAACAATTTTTTAAACTGTGACAAATCCTTGAAAATAGCTTATTTGGTCCCATCATGTCAGCCTGAGAATTGTAGGAGGAGAATGATGTGAACTATAGTAGGATAATGATAAATTGTAGCTATGCAGAGCAATGAACTTTACCTTACACATAATGTACCTCCTATATCTTCATTAAATTTGCATATCCGAATGCATTTAATCTTGTATTTATTGTCGAGATACATATGAACACAGAATCTATATGCTTGACAATGCAAGATTTTTTTCAAAATTTGTTTTTCAATTTAAAATTTTAATTATTTTTTATTTCTGACAATTTGACATCCAACCAAGGATAAATTGTCATTTCAACATTTTTAACCAATCATAAAATAGAAATTTTGAATATTAAATATTTAAAAAATAATTTTATTTTTCAAAATATTAAAATTAATACATAAATATCATTAAACATTGAAAAAAATTATAGAAAATTTTGATATAATTCAAAAGTCAAAATGATTTGACCAAAAATCGATTGCTATATTCCCTGCTTTGGTAGGGACTAATAATAATGATAATCTATTTTTAAGGTCACCACGAAGCCAGACACCAAATTGGTGTATGACTCCCTTGTTTGTGGGACAAGGGACCCCCTCCGCCTCTGGATATGAACTTGTGACCTCTTAGGAGGAAAGATATGTCAACATAATAAACCATACTTGTTTGACATTGTATTAACATAATAAAGGGCCAAGTTCCCTTTCCTTTGACACGCCTGGAATTCTAAATTGGAATCAATATGTATATGTATAACATCCAATGCAATAACTATACAAACATTGTAGTGGCATGTCGTGTACTCCATAATTTCTTACAAATGAATCATGAAGATGAGCTTGAAACCTAGGTAGATCCACTTTCCAATTTTGATTATGTTGTCCATGAAGAGAGATCAAGGTCTAAGACAAAGAGATATTGTATTTTGTGTATGGGAATTAAGAGAATATAATTTTAGTTTTTAGTTTTTTAAACCAAAACTAGGAGATATTATATTAAAAGGTCATAGAATAGCTACCGACAAGCATACAAAAGGGGTTGTTGTGTTGATTTCAAAAACAATTGCAACTTTCATATACTACATACAAAATTTACAGATACCTATGATTGATGCAATCCAACTATTAAAGCAGGCATACTGCTTGTAGAAGATACCCAAAATACAAACAACTTTAAAAAACATATGGTCTAATTAAAAACACGTTGGCTTGTAGCTTCTTCATGGCCTCCCATGGGGTGAAGTGAGTGTTAGAGTCCTAACCTCCCTAGCCCCTCAAGTAGATAGAATAATATGTTTTTCTATGTAATAAAGGTTGTGATTAGTAAATGAGGCCTATGTAATAATGTTAATACATATAATGTAAGAATACTTACTAGAAGGTTTCACCTCTAGATTAAAGTTCTCCCTCTAGAATGTTCTCTAGAAGATAGAAATAGTATAAATAGGGGTAGAAATAATGGAAAAGGTTGTCTTGTAAACTCATTTGTACTTGAGCTCTGCTTTGTTGGAAGTTTCCCCCTCGAAGAGGAAAGTGAATTTTTCTCTCAAGATAATAAAGGTATTATATTTTGGATCAATTGTGTCATTGTTCTTATTGTTTCATTCTTCCTGCTAAGAATTGTAATAAAAATTGTATTTTTTCTCTGCATATTTTATTTTGGTATCATAGCCAGTTCCTCTACAGATATTTAGAATTTATTTTTTTAGGATAGACACGTGTGCTGGCATCTTTGAAGCATAGTGATATGTTGTTCAATAGGTAAAACTACGATTGGGGAAGAATACATGCAGGAAACACAAATTGTTTCACGTGGTTAGAAACACATTGTTTCATCTGGTTGGAAACCTCTGTAAGCCTTGTTGGTACCCCTTCAAGTAGTACTGCATTAGACAACACATGTACACAACCATTCACTCCCACGTACCCTCGGGTATGTAAGGAGTCCCATAGGTCTCCTAAAACTAGCTATAAATCAGGTAATTGATCTCCTAATTGTTATAGTGGCATTGAAAATAACACTCGAGAAGACTACTCTCATGTACTTGGGTAATCAGGTAGTATGGTTAAGGGTATAGTTGAGCTTCCTTAGTTAGAGCCTTGAGATATTAGGTCGAGTATTACTATTGGACCCCACTAGTATATTAGAGAGCTATAGCACAAGGAAATCCCTTATCCGTAGGAATGCTCAAAACCCTAACCCTTGTTGTCAAAATATGACAAAAATGAAACATAGTGGAAATTTTGCACATCCTGTGTGTGCAACCCTGCTTCCTACATCCAAGCTGTGAAATTCCTACACAATTCAAACTATTAATAATTTGTACATTTTTTCACTGCACTATTATTCTGATAGAAGTAAAAGAAAAAAGAGGTCCCATTGGAACCCATATTTGGGACCTATCCCATTGGATTCCTCTCTTTGCACTAATCTCAATGGTACCCCTCTCTCACAAGCCTTTTTTTTTTTTTCCTGTGGACCCACCAACCCTCCTTGACACCCTTATTTGGGACCTAGCCCACTGGATTTCTCTCTTCACATTGATTGCAATGGTACCCATCTCTCATCATCCCTTTTTGTGGAACCAACCACCCTTCTATGGCACCCTTATTTTGTATCCCTCTCACGAGATTCCTCTTTTCACACTGATCATTGTGATACCACCCACTCATAATCCATTTCGTAAGGAACCATCATCCCTATTCTTTCCCACTTATCTTCCAAATGGTCCACACCCACAACCAAGACCTTGACAACAACATCACTACCTTGGAAAAGTCCATGACTAACCTCAACAATGGAATCAAAGACACTACTTTAGAGATCAATACCATAAATTCATGAATCAATAAACTGGACGACCACTCTGACTAGATCAACTCCTTGTCAACATGGTTGCATCAATCCAAGGGTCCTCTCTCCTCTAACCAACCGTCACACCAAGAGGAAGTTGACTCATCCCATTCCATGGACTTTCATTCTAACCCTCTTACTCATAACTTGTGTCTTCTTAAAGTTGAGGTGAATAAATTTGATGGCTCAGATCCCACAGGCTAGGTCACTCAAATGGAACATTATTTCTCATTACATGGCATCATTGATGACTTGATCAAACTTCTTGTGGGTGTCCTTTATTTGTATCTAGAATGTTGGCAATGGTGTAAAACTTCACACCGAGGGTATATTCCCTAGACCTTATTTTTTGCAGACCTTTATGAATTCTTTAACACAAACACTTATCATTTAGGTCATTTTACCAAGCTTAAATATTGTGGTTTAGTGGAAGACTACATCACTACTTTTGAGCAATTGGATTTCTGAACTGATGACATGTTCGACACCTTCTTTTGTGAATTCTTTATTAATGGCCTTAAGGATGACATATGAGCTCATGTCCTAATGGCTCACCCCCAAACCTAGCTTGAAGCTACTCACCAAGCCAAGGAATCACAACATGTCATCTCTTCTCAAAACAAAAATGCAGCCTTTATTCCACGTTCCCGACCCACCAATTCCACCCCTCCTTCCCCTCCTCTTAAGATATATAAATTAACCCAGGATGAAATGGTTGAATGCCAACTTAAGGTTCTTTGCTACAACTGTGATGAAAACTATTTTCTGGAACACAAACATAAGGAGAAAAATCTTTTTATGGCCATTTCTGAAGAGGATGGTGATGTTTCCCCTTCCAAAGCATTGCCCCGGGACGATGCTCATAGCCCGCCCTCTGATCCACTAGAGGTTGAACCACTCATCTCTTTAAATGCTCTCACTGGTATCTCCGCTCCCCAAACCCTTAATTTAATTGACTATATCAAGAATAAAAAATTCATTATCCTCGTCGATAGTTGCAACACCCATAATTTTAATCATCACTTAATTACTCAAGGGACCCTTTGATATATCTGTGTAGTCAATAAATTCCAAATCGTGATTGCTAATGGTGGTTCCGTGAAATGTGGGGGTCGTTATGAAAATGTGCACCTGCAAATTGGTCATTATCACCTGAAATCCAACATGTTTTTCATTGACATGGGTAGTTGCAACACTGTTATAGGTGTTGAATGGTTATGCACATTAGGCCCCATCACTGTGGACTTCAAGGAATTATCCATGAGTTTCCAACAGGATGGAAAAAAACATTAATTCCAAGGCATTACGACAGGGTCCCCTGATATTATCAGTTCATCTTGAATGGAGAAACTCCTAAAAAAGGGACATTCTGGCATTACTTCCCAATTCCATGCCATTCAAGCAGTTGAAACTCCCTCCCTCATTGTTCATCCTGACCTGCAACTTATCCTCTCCAAACACTGATCTATTTTTGACAAACCCCAAGGACTCCCACCTTCCCATAGCCCCCGTGATCATTCCATTCCACTTGTCCTTGATAGTCTTCCTCCCATTTTTCTCCCTTATCGTCACCCATTTCCCCAAAAAATGTAATTGAGAAAAAAATTCAAGAACTGTTAGTTGTGGGTGTCATCCATCCTAGTACAATCCCTTATTCTTATCACGTCGTTATGGTACTCAAGAAAAAAGGTACATGGCACATGTGCCCTCAACAAAATTACCATCAAAGATAAATTTCCCATTCCTATCATTGATGACCTTTTGGATGAACTGAGTGGTGCTCAATTACTTACCAAACTGATCTGTGTTCTGGATACCACCAAATACGTATGAAGGAGGCCAATATTCCCAAAACTTCCTTTCTTACTCATGAAGGCCATTATGAGTTCTTGGTCATGCCCTTCGACCTGTGTAATGCATCCTCCACTCTCCAAAGCCTCATGAATAATGTCTTCCACCCTTTCCTTCATTATTTTGTACTTGTCTTCTTTGATGATATCCTCATTTATAGTAAAACTTGGCACACCCATCTTTCCCATGTGGATCAAGTCTTACATTCATTGTCTCAACACCAATTTTTTCTCAAATAGTCTAAATTTTCCTTTGGAGCTTTTGAAGTCGAGTACCTAGGACATATTGTTGGCAAGGATGGTGTTTGTGTGGAGCCCAAGAATATAGAAGCTATAAAGGATTGAACCCATCCTAAAACTGTTAAAAGATTGAGATGTTTAATGGGTTTAACTTGATATTATCACAGGTTTGTTCATAATTATGAAAAAAATGCATCCCCACTCACTGCTCTCCTTAAAAAGAATGATTTTAGTTGGAATATGTACACTAGTTAATCCTTCCAATATTTGAAATAGGCTATGTGTATGACTCCTGTTCTAGGACTGCTTGAGTTCACAAAGACTTTTGTTTTGGAATGTGACACTTCTGGGAAAGGCATTGGGTTTGTTCTAATGCAAGATGGTAGACCTTTGGCCATCACTAGAAAACAATTTTCTTAGAGACACTTGGGAAAATCGACCTAAGAAAAGGAAATGTTGGCTATTCTGCATGTGGTGGATCTCTAGCATCCTTACTTTCTTGGGAAACGATTCCAAATTAAAACTGATCATCGTAGCCTAAAATAGTTTTTGGAAAAAAGAATTTCATCCCTTGAGCAATAGAAATGGTTGAATAAAATGATCAACTATGATTATAAGATCATTTACAAGAAAGGCAAAGAAAATGTGGTGGTTGATGCTCTTTCCAGGAAATGTGAAGAAGAAGAGTCCCTCTTTTCACTCTCATTTATGGTAGTTGATTGGTTGAAGGTCGTTTTCTAGGAATAGTTTCAAGATTACAAACTTTCTAGTATGATCCAACAATTACAACAAGACCCTCAAGTATATTTGGGATAATCTTTGAAAAATGAGGAGTTTCGCTATAAAGGATGCATGTATTTGAGAAAGCAGTCTCACTTTACATCTACTGTGCTTTATGAACTTCATTCTTCGCCAAAAATAGGGCATTTTGGATTTCACAAAACATATTAAAGGATCAAACGTCCGATTTTTTGGGAAGGCATGAAGTAGGACATTTGCACTTTTGTGGCTAAATGTGATACTTACCAATGCAACAATGGTGAAACAATAAAAAATCCAGACATAGTACAACCTCTCCCTATTCCACCTACTATATGGACAAATATCTCTATGGAATTCATTGTCGGATTACCCAAATATGGAAATAAATCAGTCGTCATGGTTTTGGTCGACCTCCTTTCCGAATATGTTCATTTCTATGCCTTCCAACACCCATTCCAAGCATCCACAGTGGCTCAAGTTTTTATGGACAATATCTTCAAACTTCATGGAATGCCCCACTCTATATTCTTAGACCGTGATTCAAATTTCACAAGCAACTTCTGGAAAGAATTGTTCAAGATCTAGGGCACCCAATTGCACCTCAACATTGCCTATCATCCCCAAACTGATGGTTAAACCAAAGTTGTCAACACGTGCTTGGAATCATATTTGAGGTGCTTCACATCAGAACAAAAATATAAATGGGCTTAGTGGTTACCCCTAGCTGAATGGTGGTACAGTACATACTACCATGGTGCTACTCGCACGACTCCATTTGAGGCGGTATATGGTCGAAAACCCCCCTTCGTATTATATTATCTGCATGGTGTCTCCAAGTTATATAAGGTCAAAAAATCCCTTACAATGCAATTTTACATTATATGTACCCTCAAAAGAGAATTTTTTCCTGGATCAAAATCGCATGAAGAAATAAGTTGATTAGTGTTGTTCTGAATGCCAATTTTCTGAATGAGAGTAGGTGTTTCTTCGTCTCCAACCTTATAAGAAAACTTCCCTCAAAGCATGTCACTTCCACAAAATTTCTCCAAAGTTTTATGGCCCTTATACAATCCTCAAGTGAGTAGGCTCATGGCTTACAAGTTAGTTCTTCCCAGTCACTCTAAGCTCCATCCAATTTTTCATGTGTCTTTCTTAAAGAAAGTGATTGGAACCTCATGTCAAATTAAAACTAGTCTTCAATAATTGGATGAAGAAGGGTCCATTTGGTTGCACCCACAAGCAGTCCTAGACACATGCGAGTATGATCTTTATTAGCACATAATTCAAGAATTATTAGTATAGTGGAAGGATACACAGCCCGAGGATGCCACATAGGAGTGGACCATCATTCTCCAACAATTCCCACATCTCAAATATTGAGGAAAAGGTTGTTCCTTAAGGGGGAGGGAATGTTAGGGTCCTAACCTCCCTAACCCCTCACATAGATATGATAATATGTATTTCTATGTAATAAATGTCATCATTAGTAAACAAGGTTGTGTGGCAGTGTAGTCCCTACCAACGAGGTTAGAAAGCAAAATGTGGAAAATGGGGTCGAATTGTAAATGAAACGAAGTGTTCGATGCAAAATGTATATCATGGAAATGTTGTGTGCAACATGTATATCACGGAACATGGGGAAAAAGTAAATGACGCTAGGCAGGTAGATCACCATGTATTTTTTGAAAGTATATAACAAACATATATTTTTTGAAAGTA
>CBVK0100670087.1:0-16335 GCA_900067695.1 Picea abies
GTTTGGTAAAGAATTGGGCGCCACTCAATTCATCCAGGAGGTCATCAATGACAGGAATGGGAAATTTGTCTTTGATGGTCAGTTTGTTGAGAGCACGGAAGTTAGGACAAATTCTCCAAGAACCTTCTTTCTTTAGTACCATGACAACTAGAGATGAGTAAGGGCTCGTACTAGGATGGATGACGCCTGCGGTAAGGAGTTCCTGGACCATTTTCTCAATTTCATTTTCTTGTGCAAAGGGGTGGCGATATGGACAGATGTTGGGGGGAAGGCTTCCTGGGACAAGGGCAATGGAATGATCATGAACACCACGGGAAGGAGGGAGTCCTTAGGGAGTGGAAAATACTGTTTGATGTTTAGAAAAGAAGGCTTGGAGGTCTTGGGGCACTGGGGGTGTCTTTGTGGCTTGTATGGCATGGAGTTGGGCAATGACACCAGAGTGACCTTTTTTGAGAAGTTTTTCCATGCAATGAGAACTGATGACCTCAAGTGAACCAACAATGATGCCTTGGAATTTATATTGGTGGCCTCCTTAGTTGAATTGCATGGTTAAGTTCTGAAAATCCATGAGAATGGGACCCAAAGTCCTTAGCCAGTCTGCACCCAACACAATGTCGCAACCGCCCATGTCAATAGAAAACATATGGGATTTTAGGTGGTAGTCACTGATTTGGAGATGCACATTTTCACAATGCCCGCCACATTTCATAGAACCATCATTGGCAATCATGATTTGGAAATTGTTGATAGCATGGATGTAGCAATGGGTTTCTTGGGCAATGCAGCGATGAATAAAATTGTGGGTGCTACCACTATCAACCAGAATGATGACCTTTCAGTTCTTGATGTAACCGATTAACTTGAGGGTTTGGGGGGCAAAGAAGCCAGTGAGAGCATTGAGGGAAATGATCGGTTCCACTTCAAGAGGTTCGGAGGGAGGGTTTATGTCAGTGATATCTGGTGACTCGGGCACAAGGGGAGTGTCAACATCCTCTTCTGGAATATCCTCAGAGATGGCCATAAAAAGCTTTTGTTCCTTACATTTGTGGCCTGGGAAATATTTTTCATGACAATTATAATAGAGGCCTTTGAGTTGGCGTTCATCCATTTCAGCCCTGGTCAATTTTTGGATCTTTAATGGGGAGGAGGGAGTAGTGGGGTTTACTATTTTAGGGCGAGGGATAAAGGAAGGCTTACGGTTTTGAGAGGAAACAATTTGTTGTGCTTCTTTAGTTTTTTTAGTAGCCTCCACCGAAGTCGTAGGTCGAGCCATGAGGACATGGGCCCGATTCTCCTCCTTGAGGGCACTGATAAAACACTCTCGAAAGAAAGCATCATTCATGCCCTCTGTTCAAAAATCTAGGCACTCAAATGCAACTATGAAGTATTCTATTGTTATTGATTGCTTCAATTTTTTCAAACAACCCAAATGGTTGGTGTCAGTGTCAAAGTGTTCATAAAGCTCAGTCACAAATTGGGTCCAAGCAATATAGCCTTGACGAGAAGTTTTTCTCCATTTCCACCATTGCCAATGTTCTTGATCTAAATGGAGAACACCATACCGGAGTTTGGCCAAGTCATCTATAATGTTGTAGAGAGAGAAATAATGTTCCATTTGGGTGACCCAACCAGTGGGGTCCGAGCCATCAAATTTGGTTACATCCACCCTCGGAAGGCGTATGTCCCATTGAAAGTGATGGGGCTGAAAGGTATGGGACTAGGAAGAAGTTTCACCTTCAGTCTTTGTATGTGCGTCAGGAAAAGGGTCATCGGTAGGGATATTGAGTTTGGTGCAAAGTGATGAAAAGACAGATTCAAGCTGGGTGGTTGGTTCATGTTTGACTTCCACCATTGAGGACTGCACGGATGCATTTATGGTGGTATTGATGGATGTATCATGGGAGGCAATAGTAGCACTGAGTTGTTGCACTTCTTGTTGGGTCTCGAGGAAACTAGATTGCAAGGTGTTGAAGCGAGACTCCAGTTCTTGGCTACGGGTATGGGCCATGAGGATGGGTGAACTGAAAAGGGAGCAAGTGGGTTAGAAATTTTTGCAGAAAAATGATATGGATGAATGTGATAAGGGAGAAGAGATGAATCTAATGGAATAGGTCTCAAATAATGGTGAAAAAATTTCCAGACTTTTTTTTTTTTTTTAACAACTGCGGGGTTATACTTCAGTCTGAAGAATGTTGCAGTGCTGAAATCCCCAAATTCTTAACCAGAAATAAATGTGTATTTACTTGGAAACCTGAACATAGATGCGCGGCAACAGATCTCGCCGGTTTAATTTGTTTATGTTTATGTTTATGTTCCCCAAGGGTTAGGTATTCAAGGGTTCTACAGACAAGGGTTTACCCTGTGCTATATCTCTCTGATATATGTGCGGGGTCCAACAGTAATACTCGGCCCAATATCTTAGGGCATTAACTAAGGAGGATAGACCGTACCCTTAACCATACTACCCGACTACCTAGGTACTAGAGAGTATCTTCCCGAGTGCTATTCTCAGTGACACTATAGCAGTCTGGCGGCCGATAGGTTTATCTAAAGAGGGCTTCAGGAAATCTAGGCCGATCTATACACAGGTGTTGTTTGATGCGCTACCACTCGAAGGGGTACCAACAAGGATTACAAGGATGGCCAATAGATGTGCGCTTAAGACCCACTTGTATTTCCTGCATGTATGAATCCCTCAACTGTGGGTTTATGCACGTAATGAAAGATATCTATGGCTTAAAGATGCCAGAATACGTCTCTACCCTTGAGAAAAAAAATACCCACAATTTCTGCCAAGGAAAGTGCTATGATACCACTTGCAAGATACCAAATATAATAAATACGCAGAACAGAAATAAAATGCTAGAAATGGTAGAATAACAACAATATAACCAGCATAATCTCCACAATAACATAGAAATAATATGAGAACAACAACTAAAATAGCACTTTGATTCAGAAAGCAATGTTCACAGGCCCCTTCGAGGGGGCAACCTCCAGTCGAGCAATCCTCTGTTACAATAATCTCCAAGCTAGGGTTTTCATACTCTTGACCCTTACTTATACTAAATATGTCTATTAAGAGAAGCATCTAGAAGAAGATCCTTCTAGAAGCGGAAGCTTCTATTAGGTCTTCTTAAATCTGCCTTATTCTATTTTATTGAAAGGCCTTATTAATATTGACCTTTATTACATTTGAATACATTGATCTACCTATATGCGGGTTAGGACCTTAACATTTTCCAAGCCCATTCTCGCCTTTTATTCTTATTCTTTTCATTATTTTATCTTTTATTTCTTTTCCTTTTTTTTGTTCAAGAGATAATCAGGGGACACTGCCCTGGCGTGGTGACCAGTGGTGGCAGCATTACCCACAAGTAATTTCACAAAAATGAGAAGGATGGCCCGTGATGAGACCACCTTTCCCTTGGCCATGCAACCAAGAGTCATTGCCCTAGCGTGGTAACCAGCTGGTGGAAATTTCATACTACTAGGTACCCATGGACCTAATAGGCTATCTCGTGATGAGACCTCCTATCCTCTGGTTAGTTCTTGTTTTATTATTTTTCCAAGTCCCCCTTGTTTCTTGATGAGAATCCTTTTATTTCTTTCTTGGGGATCCTTCGGTGAAGCATCTCGAGGTTTTATTTTCAGGCTTTTGTCTTTTACTAGCTTTCTTTTACCTTCTAGGCCTTTAGCCCCTTTTTCCCACGAGATAAGGTGCAGTTCTGAAAATAGTTCAACCCAGTGATTAGACAACTGGAATGGGATAAGTGAGTGGGAAACAAGATGAAAGAGTGGTGCTATGATGGGAGTGGACGATGGATTTTCATAAATCCCCCCTGTGGAAAACCAAAACCTACAGACACAGGCTTGCTAGGGCACCTTGTCAATCCCCCCAAACATGGTCAAGTGGGCAAGTGTAAGATCCAAGCAGTTGTTATAAATAAAAGGAATCAGATGCATATATTCAATGGTTTTTATGATCAAAGTGACACATACCATGATACCTGGACTAATCACCTCATGGAGCAAGAACCATCTCTGACATAGGACCAAGCTGATGGTGATGGATGCTACTAGTGCTGACAAGACAAAGATGTTGGAAGAAAGAAAAGGTTGGCCCTCCAAGTCCTTGCTAAAGTCGATCCTGCTCTCGGTACTCCATGTCTAGGACCTATGGGCCTCAAGACATGATCTCCTAGTTATCCCTAAAAGTGGGGGATAACATACCCAATTGTTAATTTTTCTAATCATCACAGTGAATTCCCTTGACCACATGAGGTACTGCCCATCTTTTGAGATCTAGCTGATGAACTTTACCATATCCTTAACCCATCCAACCTCCTTTATCCATATCCCAAACCAATCAATCATTGCAATAACTAAGATGTTTAGCATGCCCTCCCAATAATCAAAGAGCATCTTCTATCACTAACATCTTTTGGTGTCATTGTTGGGGTTGACATTGAATATTTTCCCTGGGTGTACAACAATGCTTAGATACTCTTCTTGGTGTTGAACATGAAGTGGACACTTATTTGACTGCAGATCATTCACCTGCCAACTCCATGGTTGAAGAATCCACAGGCGACTCTACTGATCCAGAATTTCAAAAGCAATGGAAGCCATCTTGGCTCAGAGGGATGGAATTTTTTATTTCTCTAATTTACTTGTCTTTTTTAATATTATGCCTGAAATAAATTAATGGGAAAGATCTCTTCGAAAGTTTAAAGCCAAATATTGGGAAGTTCCTTGTGATTTTTTATTGGATTTTCATGAATATATGTGGTAGTTGGGAATTATTCATGAAGATTTTTTAATGAATATGTTCAGGTATTCATTGGAAGGAAAAGCACGAGAATGGTGTAGATCTCTACCTCAATCAAGCATTGCATCATCAAAGGAATTTCATGTTGTGTTTAATTCATATTGTAAAAACAAATATGCAGTTGATTTCCTTCATGATGAATGTTGTGAAGAATTTCAATTGTTGCACCATTTCTCTAATCGCAAAATTCAGGATCACAGTTCTGGTCATATGCATGCAGAGACAATTATTCAAAGTGAAGGTTTCATTCAACCTATTATTTCTACTTTTCGAATTGATAAAACTATGTTGTTACCTTATAATTCTCATGAAAACCTTGTTTTTTCTAATCATGTTAAAGAATTTTATGCCCAAGATAATGATGAATAGTTTCAAGAGGATTTTGTTGCCCCTAACCATTATGAGGAAGTCTTCACATAGAAGTAGAATTGTCTTCTTAACCAACTGGAATTCTTTCATATTCTTCAGGACCCGGTGGCAATCTACATGGACTCATATTTTTTCAGAGGTCCCAAATGTTGCAGATTTGGGCATATCTCTTAGTTGCAACATTAAGTATAATTTGTTTTTGGAACTCTTGTTGCAAATATCACATTTCTTTTGCACTTTCTCATTTAGCTGCAAACAAGAAGATCCTTTTGTCATTTGGATGCTCACTTGGCTTCATTGGAAGTTTCACATTACTTGATCCATGAAGTTGTTGCTAATTAGAGTAGGAATCAATGTACCTAAATAATCTCTCAGTTTGAGCATTTCATTTTAGTTTACAGTTTGGTTTGATTTGCAATAGATCAACATAAATAATGACTCCATAGTCCAATGGAGACACTAGTACAAAGTATTTTAAGTTTGCAGTTTGTTTATTCAACATAGTTTTTTACAGTTGAGCAAAGCAGGCTTACAGGTTGATGAAGGAAGAAGGCATTGGTCTACGTGTTCTTGGTGTCTCACAGGGAGGATACCATCCCAAGTTGGAGCTAGTGCTAGCACTATTTTTGCCATTGTTTTGTGGAATTCCATGATAGTAAATTGGTGGAATGGATTCATTGGTTATCTTAATCATCATTTACACTTTTTCAAATCATCAAATATCCATATATATCAAGGATATTAAGAGAACCATTTGGTCAATATCTGGTTAAAAAATACATAAATGTTTGTAGGTGATTGTTTTTTTGTTCATCTTGTGGCACCATTTCCAGCCAAATGGAATGGAAACTCAAAAAAATAAAAAAATGGGTTTTTTCAGGAACAAACCAAATTAGGTGATATGCAAGCCATTTCTCAAAAATGTGAATTGTCTGGGAACTACAAGTGGCACTTTAAGAGTGATTTTTCCATATTTTTCAAAATTTGATTTTCTAAAAAACACCCATACAACATAAGTGTCACCTTCATCCACTCAACCTGGAGAGTATATAATGATCTTATGATATAGATTAGGATCAGATCCATTTGTTTGTATCTTAGTTTGAATTGGTTACTCTCAATGAAGCATTGCAATTTCTATTTAATAAAGAATTTTGAAAGAAGAAAGGGGCTTCCTCTTAGAGGAAAGCATGGCTCAGATGGCCAGATCGAGAGATATGGAAATTGTAATGGAAAGAGATTCATTCTTGTAGCATCTTATACTCAGGGATTCAAACATTTTGATGGTTAGATATTGTATCTATGTACTTTATTTTTGTCCTATTTGAATAGAATGAGTATGTATGCAATGCATTCATGCTCACACAAAGTCAGCTACAAGTAAAATGAAGAGTTTTCTATCAATTACCTGTCTTTGTAAATTATATTTAGATATATGTTTCAAGTTTTAAATGATATTTGGAACTTGGAAATATTTTTCACACTAGAAAAAAAATTGTTCACTTGTGTTTTTTGTTTATCTCTCCATTCCACTTATACCCAATTGTTAATTTGTCTAACCATAAGAATGAATTCCCTTGACCACATGAGGTACTACCCATATTTTTATATCTAGCTAATGAAATTTACTAGATCCTTAACCCATCCCACCTCCTTGATCCATAACCCAAACCAATCAATCATTGCAATAACTAATATGTGCTAGGCATGCCCTCCCACTAGTCAGAAAACATATTCTAATGCTAACAGCTGGCACAATGGTTATACTATTGGCATATAATCTGGCAGGTCAAGGGTTATATTCCCTACAACCCTTGGCATATTTGGTAGTTTTTTTTATGTGTGGTTATAACCACATGTGAAACGGTTACGATGAAATAATTTTTTTAGCCCCCCACGCGAACTATGGTGTTGGTTATGGAGCCCTAGACCCCTTTTAAAACCATTCAATACAATACTTCACTTTAAATACATGCGTTTCTATGTTATGTTAAGAACCAAATATATGGCACATTGGTAAAGGAGGGTTTGTTAAGGCCTTGGTAGGTCATGGGTTCGACCCCCATCGACTCCCAAATTTTTAATAAACACTATCCATTATAGGAAAATGGGAGATTGCCACATGGAATTCTCTCATTGTCTAATCCTTTCCATGTGTCATAATATGACTTGTCCACCTAGATGTACAAACTTTCCCAGTCAGTTGCCAACTCATCTGCATAGTCACTGTATGGTCAACCCACATGTCATCTTGGGGTGTGGCCACATCATTTGTATGGTCGTGCCACGTCTCACCCTTGTAGTGGTGACACATGTCACCATTTTACCCCTTTTACTTTGAACTTTGACAAATCATAACTTCGACATATGAACTTCGTTTGACTTTTCCTTTGTGTCATTGGAAAGATTATGATGAGCTCTACGCAATGATGTCACTTTCGAGAGAATTTGTAAAAATCATATTTTGAGCTTTTATGGATCTCTTGAGACCTTTGTGAGCATTCTGGACACTCTTGGACCTCTGTGAGCATTCCTTAGATCCTACTGTATCACACCTTCCCACTGAAGAACTTCTAGACCTCCAAAAGTATAGATATTCGACAACTTAGTGATGATAATTCACTTTTACATCTTTTGGAATATTTTGGAATTCAATATTCATATTGGGTCTTCGATATTAGGAGATCAATGTACTTTTTTCTATATATCTAGAATATAGATTTGACTCTAGCCTCTGACACCATTACTAATAGATCTGGCTCTAGCTCATAGATTCCCTGATAACAAAATTCTGGTTCACTGAATCTCTGCAATAACTATATCCTATGTTTCAACATCCACTCCCATATCCCATTGCTAAAGATATTCCATATCAGCAAATATGAAACCAAATCCCATGTTTATCTATGCTTTCCCCAATTGGACTCTTTGTTCTTTTACTGCTCATGTATTTGTAGGAGTCCTTGAATGAATACTTTGTCCTTTGTCTCCCCTACCTTGAAAAACAACCCCACATGTAGTGCTATCATTTGTACATGTCTTTATTTCTTTTGTTCAAGATATACACCCATACGAAAAGGACATAAAATTTTAAATTATGCTAATAGCATGCACCTTTATGCCTCTTATTTATGAAAATAATTATTTCTCCTTTTCCAACTCTAGAAAGTATTGCATTAATTTAATGCTCTTTCATCTTTGATCTACATGCTCCAACTACTTTCATCCTTCCATTCCATCACTTCCAGTTCTTCAGAATCAATAATGTTTTCTTAGACCATTTGATCCATATGTACCCTTGTTGATTCTGGAATCCGTCAGTACTGAAATGACAACCTCACAAGGGTGCAAATCCTCCTATGTTTTTATAGAGGTGGTACTCCTTTGTTTGAAATTTACAAAATGTGGGACTTTTAAATAAGTTCATTAAAATAAAACAGATATAACAGAAAACGAAAAAATATTTTTATTTTTCTTTTAAAAGAGAGTTCCTAAGAGTGGACTAGGAAACACACACACATTCATACATTTAAAGAAAATAAACATAATTCCTCACATCCATCTTAATAGGACTAAATATATATGATCACATAAAAAAAACTAAAAGAAAATGATTCACATGCATAAGAGAACTTTGACAGAGTAATACATGGGCAGATCAAAATGAGATAACGATAGATCAACCTCAAATACTTTATGTACATAAAAAAATGGGTTACAAAGTACAACCGATATTGTTCCCAAAATAGCTCTCTTGGTATTTTTAAAAAATATATATAGTTCAATACATATTCTCTGAATTTAAAATTTGTTTGTCATAATCACTAGGATTGGGGCTCCTGTAGAACATAAAGAAAATATGTATATGAATGAAGTTCATATAAAGAAGAAAGTGGGTGGCAGAAGACAACAAGACATAGAAAGAAGAAAAGTAAAATATCAGTCTTGGGTTAAACCTTTCTATTTAAAGAGGCGGAGCAACTGGATAAAGAATTTGATAAAGATAGAAAGATGTGATCAATATGAACTTACTATGATGGTATCTCATGTCCTTTAATTTTTTGTTTGTTGTCATTTTTATTGTCTTCTTTGATGGTTATAGGAATTGTCTCAACTGTTTCTTTCCTTTTTTAATAAAAGTTTTTAAATAAACGTTTATTTTCACAATTTAATTAATTTTCCATAAACATAGGGTGACTGTAATTTAATTTTATGGAACTTAAAACCAATTTTTATTAGTCATTTAAACCACCTCTTATGTGATCTTCTTTGTCTTATCTTTCCAACGATATAAAATTTATCCAAATCCGTCGCCTGGATCTCAAGATATGAGCTCCTGAAGTCATGTTGTCACACATGCCTATTACAAATACAGATGACTGATATTTTAATTTCTGGGGGAAATTTAGAAACCTTAGGCCTTTGAAACATGTACCATCATCCTCTACGTCGAAATAACTTTCCAACAGTATAAAGTTTTCATGATTATGACACTCGGAGCTCAAGTTATGGACTTTGCAAGATCGTGACTCTGCCACCATTGATCAAAATTCGTGGACAAATTTGGGCCCTTGGATTAAATTTCTTCCAACCATTAATATATAGCCATGTGTTTCCAATTAATGCATTCCATGTGGCACTCCTCAATAGGATTAAAAAGATATCCATGTCATCTAAGGAAATTTGGGCACATGCCATAAGGTTACAAGTCAATTACATAAAATAATGTATAAAGTGGAAAAATTAAAGGTGAATATTATAATAGTAATAATGTTTCATGAAAATGAGTTAAGTGTATGAAGCACGTGAGTGTAGGAAAAGGGGGAAAGGGTAGTGTAGGGGGAAGGTATAAATGCAGGTGGTGGAGGTGAAGGGGGTGACGTAGGGTGAGGTGAGGGGGGGTAATTTGTAGGTGGTGGAGAAGGGTTGGTAGGTTTAGAAGTGAGGAGAAGGTAAATATTTGAGGTGAGGTAGGGGGGTAATTTGTAGGTAGTGGAAATGAGGGGGTTCAATTTGTAGGTGGAGGAAATGAGGGGGTTGCAATTTGTAGGTGGAGGAGAAGGGTTAGCGGGTTGGGAAGTGAGAGGGAGGGAAATATTTGAGTTATGGCGAGTCCGACCGATTGTCATAACTCAAATAAATGTTAAGTATGGGATGTGTGAGGGGTGAGGGGTGAGGAAATGGAGAGGGGGGTAAGGTGAGTTTTTTGGGGATGGACGTGAGGGGGATGACGAGGTGAGGAAGTTATGGTAAGTGTGACTGACCGCCATAACTCAAATAAATGTTAAGTAGAGGATAATGACATGTGCCTACGAGAAATGTCATGAATATTTTTTATTGGTTTTGAACCCAATACAAGAATATTTTCAGGGGTCTTGAAGCCAAAAAGATTTAAAATCCCTTCCAAAATGTTAGCTTTATTCTACATGTAAGAGGTGCCATTTTCCACTTTAAACTTCAAACCTGGATATCTTGAGCATATGAACTCGCATTGTCGATTCGAAAAATTTGTGTCAAATATGGGAGCAAGGACTATACAAGGAACTTATAATAGTTCAAAAAATTTCACCTTCTGATATCATTTTTGTTTTATTATTCTAGGAACGGGAATATATAGGTGACCAAATTTTGGTGAACAACCGTTTAGCCAATGACAAGACAATAGAATTGTCTATACTATTGTTGAAAGGCTTGAAATATTTACAACGAGACTCCTCTCACTGTAAAAAAATATGTATATTTGGTTATCTATAAATATCCCTAACAAGATTCCTTTCACTCTAAAAAGGTATGTAAAGGTGGCTATCTATAAATATCTCTAATGAGATTCCTCTCACTTTAAAACAATATGTAAAGGTGACTATATAGAAATCTCCCTAACCAAATTCCTCTCACTCTCAACATCATATAAGGTGGAAATATAGAATCTCTCTCACAAAATCTCTCTTACAAAATATCTCTCACTCATATAAGGTGGCATTAAAGAAATTTTAAGAATCTCTCTCACTCTTATAATTTACAATGAGTGGATTACAAGTACTTTAATAGACTTTAAGAGATATACACAAGTACTAAGCAATTCTAGAATGCGACTACATAGCCTTCATCCTCACATTCTACAACTAAGAGTAGGTTTAATTTTATTTCTGGAACATACAACATATGTTATATTCCCATAAACCCACCCGACTCGATCTAGAATATTACATATCCATACCCTCTTATTGTTTGTCTGGTGTTGGTTCTAGATCCCACATAGCAATCTATGTCGAACTCTGATAAATTCTAAAATATTGATCTCATCAAATTCATGTGGTGAGATGAGCCATTGTCTATGAACCATTCTTCGATATCTTCATATATCACTTTGCCAAGACCATCCATTAGGAAATATTATTTCCCAAGACTTTCAGTAAGACCATGGAATCCATCTGGAGTTTATGTTTGTCTCCTTGCATGTGTCTTTACATATTTATTGTTCTAATTCAGACATCAGTGCAGGTAAAGTGTCCAACACTTTTCGATATGATTCCCACTCTTCCACAATAATATTAGGGTGTCTTGTTCCCATATTGGAACCATGATCTTTTCTTATCATTCCCCTTTTTTCTCTGACTTGAGAAATGATTTTCCTTCTTCTTGGAGGGTTTTACTTGCAAAGACTATCTCCTTCAACACTTCTCTACATCATAGTTTATAGTTCCATAGGAAGCACATGGATACAGAGACCATTTACCAATGGGAAAAGTCTCCATTCCTTCTCTTGTACCATGCACATATTTCCCTAGAGATGCCTTACACATGTTACATTTCTCTGGAGTAGAAGGTAATCCCAACTATTTATGTAGGATTTCTTCATCTGGAGTTCTCATTTCTCTAGCTACCCTTGATCATTCTCCATCTTGATGGGAAAAATAATAATATGAGTATTCATCTTTCTCAATCATGCCCTTTGAAAGAGGTAGTCCCTTTTGCATCAAAGACATTACATTCTCATCTTGTCGATCTTCATGGAGTGGTACTGATGGTCCCAATACTTGATTTTGGAGCTGCAACTTTCTTTCAAACTCTTGGAAAATACCATTATCAAATTCCTCATGACATAACATACGAGCTTGCATCCTCTTCTTCTCTTCCTCAAGAGTTTTCAACCTCATTGTTAGCTCATAACTATCCTTCTGGATTTGTTGACCAATGTTCTTTTGTAGTCTCAATTTCATGAGAAATGTAATCATCTTCCCTTCTTGATAAGAGCCTTAAAAATATTCACCAACTAAACTCTTGGATATCATCACATCAACAAATTGCAACACACATCAAAACTAGATCTTATACCACTTGATCCAAAAATCCTTAGACACCACTCATTCTTTACATATTTACATGCAACATCTAACTTGATTCAAAATTAATTTAATTATCATATTGAGGTGATTTTTAGAATTCTGATGATGTGCTCTTTATCCAAAAAATCATGAAATGATGATTAACTTGCATAATAGTAATATTATACATCATAAAATAAAAGAACTTGAAATACATATGTAGATGACATACACCACTTCATCTTCAAAGTCCCTTTATATAGAATGTGTTAATGTTTAAGCCATTATTATAGTTCTTTGGATTTCATTAGATAACAATAGCATAATACAAGATCACTGAGAAATACACAATCACAAGAGACACAACATTGATCCTGGAAAACCCTCTAGGGAAGAAAACCTGGCAAAACTTCCTTACTATAGATAGCCAATACAATGCCAAGAGATATCTTAAACTAATGCAGAAGATCCTCTCCCAGATATGCACCACTCTCTCTCCTTCTTCTATTAACTGCAATTCTAAAACTTGTCTCACAAATGAGCAAGTGAGTTCTGTGTCTAAGTGAGGTGCTAGCCTTCTTATTTATACAATACTGACACGTGTGGAGTGTCTCTTCACTGGCAGGGCCGACTTCTCCAACTGGGTGGCTATAACCACCTTTATTATGTTTCGGGGCCTCTTTGATATATTCTGGGGCTGACTTCTTCTTTTGCCTTTTACAATTACAATATGACCAATCCGCAAAAGGTGATTTGGTCCTTTTAAAGTAGCCGACATAATCAATCCACAGTGGGGATTGATCCAATGAATAATATATCAAATAATAATAAGAATACACTTTGCAATTACATTATTTCAACACTCCCCCTTAACAAGAAGGGTATTCTTCAGTAGCATCATGCGAGAGAGAGAGGACAACATCATCAACAACATCAAGTGGGTGAGAGGATAGCATCATCAATATCATCTTGGAACACTGACTAGCATATCTATAAATCATTGGAAATTTTCTTCATCGACAACATTGTCATTCTCAAAGGAATGCCAACATCACTTGCATCAATATGGATTAGTATAAACACGGATACATCATCATCATCACAGCACAAGGCTGGCTCATCATAATACAAGACTGACTTTATGTCACATTTGTCAAGTTGGAAGCTCAGTACTCGTCTCGTCTCAATGTCATTCTTTACATCACAACACTCAGGCTGGAAGCAAGATACTAGATTGGCTTTACATCACAACTATAAAGCTAGAAGCACAGTACTAGTCTCATCTCATCGTCTTGCTTTATGTCATAGCATTCAAGATGGAAGTAAGATACTTGTCCTACTTTATGTCACAATCATCAGGTCGGAAGTAGGATACTAGACTGGATTTACGTCACAACTATCCAGTTGGAAGCTCAGTGCTAGTCTCATCATATCATCTTTCTACGTCACAACCATTAGGTCGGAAGCAAGGTACACATCCTACTTTACGTCACAACCATCAGGTCGGAAGCAGGATACTAGACTGGCTTTACGTCACAACTATCCAGCTGGAAGCTCGGTGCTAGTCTCATCATATCATCTTTCTTTACGTCACAACCATCAGGTCGGAAGCAAGGTACACATCATGCTTTATGTAACAACCATCAGGTCAGAAGCAGGGAACTATACTTGATTTACGTCGCAGCTATATAACCGAAAGCATAGTACTAGTCACACATCATCTTTCTTAATGTCACAACCATCAGGTCGGAATCAAGAGATGTCTCATCAAAGAATCTACTCCCCCTTTCTAGGAGGGTCCTTTTGGACTATACCAAGATTATCCTGAAAGTACTCAAACTTTATATGATATAGTGGCTTGGTCAACACGTCAGCAACCTGTTCATCTGTGCTAATGTATTGGAGCTTTAAGGCTCCTCTCTGCACCATGTTACAGATGTAATGATAACAGATCTCTATGTGCTTCGACCTGTCATGGAATACAGGATTCTCTGTCATCTTTGTGTAGCTCTGGTTGTCACATAGAATCAAGGTTGCTCTCATCTCTAAGTCAAATAGGACGGTCAACAACTTTCGAAGCCATATAGCTTTGCAGCTGGTAGAACATGAAGCAATGTATTCTGCTTCTGTTGTGTTGAGAGCAATACTAGATTTCTTCCTACTCTGCCACAAGATCATAGCTGATCCCAAACTGAAACAACATCCTGAAGTGATTTTCCTATAAGAAACACTTCCTTCCCAATCTACATCAGTATATCCACTCAATGTGAAATCATGATCTCCATCATAGATGAGACCACAATCTATTGTACCTTTAAGGTACCTCAACTGACTCAAGGTGTTCACAGAAAAAAAAATGTCTAGTCTGGTTTTCATCAGGTACATGAACGATCCAATAATCTATTTGTACAGTGTGGCATCAATCAACTCTGACGAAGTATCGACCAACAGCTTCAGCTTTGCTTCCATGGGTGTATTCATGGGATTTCATTCCAACATGTTGAATCTCTTCAAGATTTCGACCGTATACTTCCCTTGGTTAAGGAAGATCCTCTCAGGACTCTGCCATACCTCAAGACCTAAGAAATAATGCATTAGGCCAAGGTATTTCATTTCAAATTCTAAGACAAGTCTTTTTTTACATTCAATGATGAGTTTTTCGTCTCCAGTTAAGAATAAGTCATCCACATATAGTAGTAAGATTATTGTCTCATCGTTCATGATCTTGAAGTAGAGGTTAGAGTTTGCTTTACTCTTGGTAAATCCTAAGCTCGTCAAGAAACTGTCTATATGGAAATACCAAGCTCTAGGATCTTGCTTCAATCCATATAATTCTTTCTTCAATTTGCAGACATGATACTTCTTGTCTTCAACCTCAAATCCTTGAGGTTTCTAGATATACACTTCCTATTCAATGACACCGTTTAGGAAAGTTGTCTTCACGTCCATCTGGTGTAGCTTCCACTTCATCTTAGCTGCAAGAGCTACGATGGTTCTGATCAAAGTGAATCTGGCCATGGGAGTGAATGTCTCTTCATAGTCAATGCCTTCCTTCTGGGAAAATCCATGAGCGACAAATCTTTTATTATACTTCTCAATACTTCCATCAGCAGCATGTTTTATTTTGAAGAGCCATCTGGAGGATACCACATCTTTATTCTTCAGTCTGGGAACTATTTCCCATACTTCATTCTTCATTATGGATTGGTATTCCTCTGTCATGGCATCTTCCCATTCTTTCCTCTGAATGGCTTCTTCAAAGAAGGTAGGTTCCTCTTCTAGTATATCACACATCAAAGATGTATAACTGGATAATGGATTTGGTCTTTTCACCTGTCTCGTAGTTCCTTGGGGAACACCACACTTCTCTCCATCTTGAATAAGCTCTCTAGCCCAAGATGGCTTTATTTTATGGAAGGTCGTCATCTAAGTAGGTTCTTTCACTTCTACTATATCATAGTATTCTAGAAGTTCCTCATTAGTGGAAGTTATGACTTCCCTCACTGGTTCTCAAGCTCTGGGAACCTCCCTCATTGCAATATTGGGGATTACAGGTTCCTTTTCATATACTTCTTCAAGGTGGAATTGTTTAGATTTATTGAGCACTACATCTTCATCAAAGGCCACATCCCTGTTGATCTCAATGTGATGGTGACCTGGCACATAGATTCTGAAGGCCTTGGAGTCCTCACAGTATCCCAAAAATATTCCCTTCTTTCCTAAAGGGTCCAACTTGTTTCTCTTTTCTTTAGGTATATGAATAAACACTGGACAGCCAAATATTTTGAGATGGCTTACCTCTGGCTTCTT
>CBVK0100670088.1:0-16335 GCA_900067695.1 Picea abies
ATTGTCGAGTACCTGCATGAAGGTTGCATCTGGGTCCATGGGGGCCTTACCACTACCCTCTAGTCTCTCATATATGTCTCATAACATCCTCTCTGCTTCACACTCAACCTCTCGCTCTACCCTTGCGTCTACTTTCCTCTGTGTCTCTTCCTCTTCCTCTAAGCTGGGAGGAAAAGGAGGAAAATCAAATCTAGGTTGTCCCTCCTTGCATATATTGTAAGTGACATATTCGTCACCTACATGCTCATGACCCCTTGGGTCCTCTCCTGCACTCATCGTCTTTAGTCACAGGCTGGCAAGACTAAAGCTCTGATACCACTATAATGTTCTTGACTTGCCTAGTCTGGGAAATGTTGCTAATCTGACATGACTATTGTGGATAATTCATTGTTACAACATATAAATGATGATATAGATAATAAATGAGACAAAAGACTACAAATCTTATATTATGATATCTCGGTGAGTACAATGTCAAATGCGACTGAGTAAAATAAATCACTCGACTAGATCAAATGACAAAAGGATCTTAGCCGGAATACAATAGCAACTAAAACAATAATACCCAATACTAGAAGAATGTTGTGGAATGCTATGGACGAGATGAATATTTGTTGTAGGCTATGGCAGCTCGTACGAAAACTGCTGCAAGTATGGAAAGTTCGCCATGGTGGCTAAACCTCTCAAAATGGACTGGAAGCTGTCCAAAATGGTGCGCCCTTCTCTACCTCTCAGTCCTAGTGACTCACTGACCCCTCTGCTGGTGTGTCTGAACCCTGGATGAATCCCCGTGGGGAATTTGCCCCTCTACCACTGGAAAATTGTGCCCTAGTCATTCCACCATTGGAATCGGTTGAGATGTGTCTCAAACTAATCATCTTGGAGTACTATGAAATTGGTTGGAAGGGTTTCCCTGGATCTGATCTAATGATCGCTTGGGAACCCCGAATGTGTCCTCTCAAAGTGTCACACTCCCAATGTCTGGAAAATGTGCCACAGATGATTCCTCTGCAGGAATCTAATAAGGAACTAGGAAAACAATGCACCTTGCCTTCCTCTCAACTGTGTCGAAGGGGAATCTCTGAACTCTCCCTGGATGGGACAAGTCGATCCATTGAACCTCCTCAGAAGTTATTCCCTCACCCTGAATAAGTGTTCCCTTGTTGTTGGAACCTGTGTAACTGCTGTTGAAGAATGATGGAAGACCTGTGTGATCTTATCGATGACTAGGGTGTGTCTCTTATTACCGAGATCAACCAATTGGTGTCTTCCTCCTGGAATCCATTGAACTATCTCTTCGGAGATATGCCTCTCTCCTCAATGATAAGTCAAAATCTACATAATTATGAATTAGGCCACCAAACCTTCTCTTATAGCTTCCCAAAACCCTAATTCGTTGTTGATTTCTAATTTTAGATCGTCGGTTCTATTTTTAGCTCAAACTGGCTTAAAAGCGCTTTTAACCACTTTTATCTCAATGGCACTTTCCAAATATAACACCTTTGACTCGAGTGACCTCTAGTAACCATGTTTACCCCTTTTTGGCCCTGGATATAATCTTACTTGGAACTATGGAATGATGAAAGACCTCTAGTAACCTTGTTTACCCCTTTTTGGCCCTGGCTATAGTCTTACTTGGAATGATGGAAGACCTGTGTGATCTTATCGGTGACTAGGGTGTGTCTCTTATTACCGAGATCAACCAACTGGTGTCTTCCTCCTGGAATCCATTGAACTATCTCTTCGGAGATGTGCCTCTCTCCTCAATGATAAGTCAAAATCTACATAATGATTAATTAGGCCACCAAACCTTCTCTTATAGCTACCTGAAACCCTAATTCGTTGTCGATTTCTAATTTTAGATCTTCGGTTCTATTTTTATCTCAAACTGGCTTAAAAGTGCTTTTAACCACTTTTATCTCAATGGCACTTTCCAAATATAACACCTTTGACTCGAGTGACCTCTAGTAACCTTGTTTACCCCTTTTTACCCCTGGCTATGGTGGTTTAGACCATTAAGCCTCCTATCTATAGCTCTTATTTGGAAAGGGACATTACATTGACCAAAATTCGCTTGCATCACTTCCAACCGATCACACCAATGTCTCCTCTCACCTCTATTCTGTGTCTACATAAACTCTCACTTCTCCCACTAAAGAGTCAAACATCATAGATATAGAACACCATGTTGTTTTCCAAGATGAACAACCTATCTCTTCCTTTGCATTTAGATTTCCTAATATGCAACGAGAAATGGAAAAAATAATAATATTTGTTGATAGTACAAATGACATTCCACAAGAGACGATTGATTGGCCGATAATTGTCCTATCGCCAATCAATGAGTACAATACAGAGGGTCTATTTGACATGGCATTTCTTGCTCTTTTCTCTAATGTGGATTCCCTGACTTTCCATCCACGCATGAAAAACATCTTGCTTGACAACTATGCATTATACTTGATGAGATACCATGAAAACAGGTTCGGTAGTCATCCTCGATTCAAATACTAACTCTACAATTTGATTATGAGCCATCAAAGTCAAACAACAACTGCTTACTTTATCAAGCGAAGCCAAGAGCATAACACACCCACCACAATTGAAGAGTTGTGTTCACATCTTAGAGAACTTCCTATAGACAAACCTCCATAACAAGTCATGTGCTTCAGAGCACAACTTCATGGGACTAGAGTATTTTGGACAGTTCGAAGGATCAAACTATCAAAAATGATAACACAACTTCAATGCCCGACCTTGTTTTTTCACTCTAAGGGCAACACACACAAAATGATTGAATTTGCATGAAGTTATTCACAAGGGTAGACCTCTTGATCCATTAGTTTTCCAACATTGGCGTACCCACAATGTCTTTGAAAACCCCCACACTATAGCTACGTACATGCACAAAAGGTTTTCAATCTTCCATGAAAAGATACTACAAAAAAATATGCTTGCAATTGACTATTGGTGTAGGTACATATTCTCTAATACTTAAAAGTACCTCTAACCAACCTATACATTAATATACTTTGTACTAATCATTTCATGTTCCTTTTGTAGGTATGAATGGAAACATCGAGGCTCTGCACATATACATGGTTTTGTGTGGCTTGTTGATGCTCTAAACATGGAAACATTAAATTGGGAAGACCCAAATCAAATCAATGATGCACATTATTTCTTTGATAACTATGTTACAACGTAGAATCCTAGAGAAAACCATGGCACAGACATGGTTATGCATCAATCCATTGAATACGACCCTTGCTTGCTATATACACATGAGATATTTGCATCCAACCTACTTGAGGACTACGAACAACTCTTGAACCGAGTTCAAAGACATACAAAGTGCACGGAAAGAACATGTCTTCGTATAAAAGGTTTTACCCTTGAATGCAAGTATAAATTCCCTTGGAGGGTACAAATAAAGTCATCGCTCTACATTGATGAAATGGGCCAAAAGACATATCACCCAACACACAATGATGAGCAGTTAAACAACAATAATCTTACCATACTCCAAACATGGCGAGCAAATGTAGATTGCCAACCAGTCCTCTCTCGTCATGTAGTGTTGAAATACATTACCAAATATGCTTTTAAAGCAGAAGGGAGATCAAAGACCTACCACCATATGTTGACCAAAATTGCATAAACATCACATCCAACCGACCCTACCTCAAATGGCTATCGTTTTCTACACTAAGAAGCAATAATTGACCAAGACATAAGTGCCCAAGAAACTTGTCATATGCTACAAAAGTTACCGCTTGTGACATGCAGTCACACCTTCACCAAGCTAAACTTTGGTCGTCAAATACTTCGTCGAGTCTCTCATGATTTGTCTAACTGTTTGTCTGGCTTCACTTTCACTGATGCATATCTGATTCGTCCTGTTTTTTTAGAACCTATATGTATTATTGACCTCACAAAACATTGGACATATAACCAAGCATGAAAAAATGAAAAGTGGAAAAAAAAACACATCCCCACAATTGTCCATGTATGGCTAGTTTTTACTACAATACCAAAAAAGGATTCCAATACCTTTGTTGATTTTTGTTGGAGTGATCTACTTCTATACAAACCCTTTCATTCCTTCTTTGAATACATAGGTCTTTCAAAAGAAGACATGTTGTCTAACTGGGAGAGCATAAGAAATGACTACCATGCATGGCATGTTGCTTGCATCCTTGTTCCCACTCACATTTAAAAAACATATGAAGATGAGGATAGCCATATTAACATACATCCAAACATGGATATGAATGAATGAAAAGCTTTATCGAGGTTGATCCCCACTGGGAATATCAAATTCACTTATCTTGATATGTTGGGACTCTGAGGGATTGACACTTCCCACCCATGTGATCAGCTTGAAATATCAAAAGATACATTGGACACTGCAACAAACTTCATCAACTACACCCGAAGGAATGGGGAAGTCATACAAGAACTCAATCCTCTAAATCCTTCTAGGAATACATTGTCTACAAATGAACAACGTGCATTAGACATTATCCTACAACAATTACAAGCAAGAGAACCAAAAGAACCATTGAAGATGATCATCCAAGGAACTGTAAGCACTATGAAATCCTACCTTATAAGCTGCATCAAAGAAGCATTATCTTCTTAAGAAACATCTGGCCATAGCCCAATACTACTTCTTTCCCCTATTGGAGTTGCAACATTTAATATACATGCAACCACTATACATGTAGAACTTAGGATTCCTATTAGGGACACGAATCCTTTACATGGTCAGTCCCTTGCAGTGTTCCAAGAATAATTGAAGCATATTCAATACATTATAATTGATGAGATGAGCTTCATATGATCTAGACTTTTTGTGCAAATTGAGAGTCGTTTGTGTGAAGCATTTCTAGAAAGAAACCACATATCATTCGATCATCTCTTAATAATTCTTGTAGGGGAATTGGGCCAACTACCACCAATAATGAACAAGCCTCTTTATGTAGGACCAAATCCAGGGAGGATTTTATGGACAACCTTCACCATTGTAATAAATTTGGAAACAATCTTTCATCTACAAGGCATTTTGGGCGCCCAATCGTGTTTCCGCCAATTGTTGACCAACATTCACAGTGCTACACCAACAATTGATGATTGGAACCTCCTTCAGTCTAGGACTAACATGCTACACCAACAATTGATGATTGGAACCTCCTTCAGTCTAGGACTAACATATTCTTATCCATTGAATAACATCATGGGTTTGACACTTCAATCCACCTCTTTGCAACAAATAAACTTGTGGACAACCATAACAAGCTCATGCTCCAATATTTGAATATGAAAATTGCACGAACTGTCGCAGAATTACTTAACACTTTAGAAGAACACCAAAAAGATAATGACCAACTAGAAAAACATGTATTTATCTATATAGGCAAAATAGTTATGCTATCCTGCAATTTATGGGTCCATGAAGGGTTGGTCAATGGCGCTCTTGGAGTTGTCATGCAAATAATATATGCGACATGAAATAACCCTCCAAATTTTCCAACATATGTTGTTGTGGAATTCGATAAATACACTGGCCCTCCATGAGACCAAACCCATCCAAACCAATTCCACCCATACAACAGAGTAATAAGAAACAAATCCCCATTAAAATGGCTTGGGCATTGACTATACATAAATCTCAAGGAATGACCTTAACAAGATCTACCATTGACATTGGAAATATTGAATGAAGAGGCTTGACCTTCATGACAATGTCACACACTACTACTATAGAATGAATGCATATAACACCATCACTCTCCTTCGAACGCTATGAAAAATTGAAGGATCTTGCTTATGTATCGCTACGAAAAAAAGAAGAGGCATGCTTATTTTCTTTGTCCATGGAATTCTAGATTATTTTATGTTGTCATCATACTTCTATACATGTAATGTTCAACTTGGTCCATTCTTCTACCTTTAGTTGTAGTCAATGATGCTAATCACTTTTTTTCCAATAGAAATTTTGCTCAATTATATTAGTGAATATAATTTGTTTACATCTTCTAGTCCATAACAAGGACCATAACAAGAAACAGTTTGTCCAAAATAAGTACAAGGAAAACTATACAAAGTTTCCCCGATAAAATAACACCTTTCATATACAAGTATACCAAAAGAAACTAGAAAAGATTCTTCATAAAATAACAAAATTTTGTACCAGTAGAGTATTAAACTGACTAAGATATGTTCATAGGAACTGAAAAGAGTAACAAGTCCAAAACATAAATAGAAGGGCTAGAACTAGTAAAGGCTAAGATGTCTCCTGTGACCTTCAATCCCATCGTCCCATTTGTAATAAGTGATTCTGCCTTCTAGTTGCCTTAATGCTTTCTTGGAAAGAAGATATGCTTCCTCATTAAATTTGGTGTATATGTGCTCAAAACTAATAGGTTGAAAAGGTCTAATTAGATCCTTAATTATGGATTTCCAACCCTCAATTGCGCTTGCCTGGAGTCTTCCTCTGTTGGATAGCCAATCAATAACTACTTTTGAATCACCCAAAACTTGGAGTCTATGAAATGAAAAATGTGAAGCCAACATGAGAGTCACCCAAACTCCCAATAGCTCTACTCTTGTGTTTGTGCCTCATCCACTATTAAAAACCCATCTATATACAGTTAAGTCTGGAGTTTTGAAGACTCCTCCAGCTCCACACTAATTGCCATCAAACTGTGCAGCTCCATCGAACTATGCAATGGTTGTATTTATGTGATGTGTAATCAAATTATCCCACCATGGAACAAGTTTTTGTGTTGCCAAGTTCCTTTTCTATGAACCAAGAGTCTTATAAATCACTGTGTGGATAGAGGGAGTAGACTCCTCGAATATGGATGTGTTCCTCTCTAACCATATATACCAATAAATGTGAGCAACAATAATAGAAGGGACATATTTGTCCTCTTCCCAGTTTTTGAAACAATTAGACAGTGTGTTCCCTTCCCAACATTTTTTGAATTTTTGACCAGTAACCAATCTCTCCCAGACCGATTTTGTGAAAGAGCAGTGAATGAAAAGATGATTGATATTTTCTGTATCTTGTTTACAAAGGTGGCACCTGCTAGGTCCTTCCCAGCCTCTTTGTTGAAGATTATCCCAAGTTAAAATTTTATTTTCCGTTGCCAGCCAGATAAAAAGTTTTATTTTAAGTTGGATGTCCCATTTCCAGACTGCTTGTCGCCATCCTCCAATTCTCGCCAAACCCCGTGTTGATAATAAAGCCATATAAGTATTTTTTATTGTAAGTGTTCCTGAATTATTGCCCCCAATCCACAACAGTTCATCTTCATTACATTGTATGTATGCTCCATAATCGATAAGTGCCCTCCAAAACTGGTCACATTTCGTTGCCATATCTCCTGTAAAGATCAACTCATTACTGCAAATCCAATTTGATGAAGTGGAGAGTTGATTAATATGACTCCTAGCCTGAGAGAGTGAAGTAATATTCCAATGTCTTAATTATGAAAGAAGATTAAAGGAGAGGAAGGACTTGTCTCCCATCCCTAGGGTCATGTCTCTACCGAGAACAATAAGTTGACCCAAACCCGGAGTCCAACTCAACCAATGTGTGATCAAGTGGACTGATTTTAAGAGACCATTCCAGATTCTTAAGGCCGCCTTTTGATGAAAAGTTGGGGATATGAACCTATTTATAACTATGGTGTGAGGAAGGTACTTGTATTTTATAACTTTGTGCTGGATTCCATCACACATTAATACTCGCCAGAGAGTATTTGCGGCCAAGGCGTTATTAAATTTAAAATGTTGCGAAAACCCCATCCACCAAATTTCTTTGGTGTTGTAAGAAGTTCCCACTTACAGAGATGATAGTGGTTTGATTCATTATTACCCTTCCAAAGAAATTTAAACACAATTTTCCTTAATTTATTTAATACAGTGAAGGGAATGGCCACCAGGGACATCCAATATATAGGTTGGCTTTCTAAGACATACTTCATTAAAGTATATCACCCTCCTAGTGATAACCATCTATAGCACCAAAGTCCTATCTTTTTCTCCACTTTTTTCAACAACCAACTCCAGTCTTCTATGCGTTGCAGCCCAGTCTTTAAGTAATAACCGAGATATTTAAATCCAGTTGATAGATTAGAAAAAAGTAAAAGGAAAAAGAGTTTTGAAAGTTGATAAGTCCAGTTTCGACAGTCCCTCGTGTAGTACAATAGTTTTTGTACCATTTACCTGAAGACCCAAAGGCAGAATTTTTTTTTTAATGAGTTTATCAATCTCCCACCATTCACTCATAGTAGCATTTGTCATAATTATTACATCATCTACGAAAAAAAATGTGGAGGATTTTTATAACTCTTGATACTTTGACTCCAGTCAACTTTCCTTCACTTTGGATTTCCTTTAGTAAAAGGCTTAGTCCTTCCATAACCAAAATGAACAACAAAGGGGATAATGGGCACCCTTGGCACAATCCTCTTCCACTTTTGAAAAAGTTTGTTGCCTCTCCATTTAGTAATACAATGAAGGACGGGGAAACAACATAACTCATAATCCAATTGGTCATCCTAATACCCAGGCCAACTTGAATTAAGATCAACCTTAGTATGTCCCAATTTATGCAATCATAGGCCTTTTGTAGATCCAACTCTAGTACAAGAGATTTTAAATTCTTTTTTTTATGCTATGGAGGCATTCATGTACAGTTCCAATGGAATCTTGGATCTGTCTACCTTTCAAAAAACCCAACTACCCTGTTGAAAGTAATCTGGACAGGATAGGCTTTATCTGGTTTGCTATAATTTTAGAAATAAATTTATAACACTAGTTACATGTTAGATAGTTTCTATCAAATACCTATCAATGAAACTTTCACCTAAAATACTTTGCACATGTACATTGCTCATTCTCTCCTTCATGCATGCAAATGATTAATATACCATTACAATGTTGCTTAGTAAATACTATGCTTACAAACAATATATTCTATGATGTTATGTTCGACATTTCCTTTCCCTTGCTTAGGGGGTATGCTAGTTAAAATTGGTGGATGAAACGAACAATAAATGTTAATTGATAGGACGATTTTCTAGATATATGGTAGGAAACAATTGTTTTTTTATATATAAACAGTTAAAACCATAATATTGGAAGTATTGATGTATTTATATATAAAAAACATAATATTGGAAGTATTGATGTATTTATTTATTTTTTCACGCAGAAAAAAGACAGTTTCACTGTTATTCTATTAAGAATCAAGTGAACCTTTTGTTTACATATTGATCAAAAAAGTTAATGATCCTGGAAAACATAACAAATTCTTGATAGTTTATATAGAAATAAACTATGCAAAAAAAGTTGATGTTGTCTTCACTCTAATAGCTTCGAGCTAATTACAAAATATAATATCCTTGTCTTATCAAAAAAGAAATTTTCATCTAGTACAAATGATCTTTTCGTGCTCTAACTTTAAAATAGAAGATAACTATCTTCATTAACAATATCTCCATTCATAGATTCTTCAAAATAAAGTCTTCCCATAGGATAGTCCAGTTCCTTCTTTAAGAGATTTTCTGCTACAATGTTGAAAGCTTTGTGTACATGTATAAAGTTGATTCCATCAAAACTTGTTTTTAAATTTCTGATTTGGTCTTTCTAGTTGTTCAAATATAACAGGTTCAGATTTGTGTTTCCATTTATCCAGTCAATGACCACCTTTGAGTCTCCAACTACCATCATGTTTTTTATGGACTATCTAGATGCCAAAAATAAGAGGCCCCATAGCCCCAATATTTTTTCTTTCATATTATTTACTTGTCCACCTGCAAAGTGTGCTTTGAAGTGGTGTTCTAAATTGATTTTGAGAAAAATTCTTATTCCACATCGATTATCTACAACTGCTCCATCAAAGAATCCTATTGGATTGTCATCAAAGTATATAGGATTTAGTATGTGATCAATTTTTTCATCTTCACATGCCCCATTGTGTTCTTTGATTGAGAGAAGGATATCTATGACAATCCTGGAATCCTGCCTATTCCAGTTTTAAAAAGATAATTTATTTTTGTATTTCCATATGCCCCAGATTACCATAAAAGGAATATGTTTCAACTTTGGATATTGTGTGGACCATTGAAACATATTACTTTCTAAAGTGGAACAACTCCAAACATCTGGGATTTTGAGGTAAAATAAGATCTATTTTCATATGTATTGAGTAGTTTCACAGTGCAAAAAAATATGTGAAGTTGTCTCTTCATCTCTTAGGCAGAGACTACATACCGATGGACCAATGCCTCTCCTTTTCCTATAATTTACTCCAATAAGAATACAATCCTTCAAACAAAGCCACATGAAGCATATAATTTTAACTGGTATTTTCAATTTCCAAATAGACTTATACTACCATTTGATATCTTCTGTATTTTTAGTGAAAGAAATGGATTGGTATGCTAAATTGGCAGTTATAGTGCCCACTGCCTTGTTCCAAGACCAAACTATCTTATCCTTTGTATTGTTGAGAGAGATTCCACTGCTTTTCAACAATTAAAGGAAGTTGCTCCATTCTGTAGCCAATTCCCCCGTCAAACCGTGGTGGATAGCCTCAAGCCAAATCTGATTATTACCATCATCATTTGTTATGGCCACATGAGCTAAAGAGTAGATATGTTGATTGTTGAGATGTTGTATTAAGGGGCCCGAGAGCCTGAAAGAATAATTATCTCCTATAAACGGATCCATCCCAAGTATGATTTGTTTACCACACCCAATCAGCCATGCCAACCATTGTTTTATAATATGCAAAGAGGCCATAAAAATTTTCAAGATGTTTGAGGCTACCGGATACTTACAATCAGCTTTGCGCAGCCAGAAAGTCATGTCTATTCCTTTTAGATATTTTTTTTTAAGTAGCTCACTCCACAGTCCTTTGCCAAAAAGACCTCTCTAGCAAGATTTTGCTTCTAGTGATTGTGCAAACTAGAAAACATTCTGTATACCCCATCCTCCAGATTCCTTTGGTATGGCGATGTTTTCCCACTTTGAAAGGTGAAAGCTTGTAGTTTTTGTTACACCTCTCCAAATAAAATTTGCAATAACTTGTTGTATCTTATGTAGAAATGTTGAAGGAATATTGGCTAAGCTAAGCCAATATACAGGGAGACTTTGAAGTACAGATTTAGCTAAAACCAGTCTGCCTCCTAAAGATAGCCAATGGAAGGTCCAATTATTGATTCTCTTCTCAACTTTTTTAATCAACCAATTCCAATCCGCCACTCTGTAGCTGTTGGGTTTTAGCTAAAAACCCAAATATTTCATACCTTTATCCATGCTAATAAAAGGTATATTTGTTTGAGGCTACCAGATACTTACAATCAACTTTGCGCAGCCAGAAAGTCATGTCTATTCCTTTTAGATATTTTTTTTTAAGTAGCTCACTCCACAGTCCTTTGCCAAAAAGACCTCTCTAGCAAGATTTTGCTTCTAGTGATTGTGCAAACTAGAAAATATTCTGTATACCCCATCCTCCAGATTCCTTTGGTATGGCGATGTTTTCCCACTTTGAAAGGTGAAAGCTTGTAGTTTTTGTTGCACCTCTCCAAATAAAATTTGCAATAACTTGTTGTATCTTATGTAGAAATGTTGAAGGAATATTGGCTAAGCTAAGCCAATATACAGGGAGACTTTGAAGTACAGATTTAGCTAAAACCAGTCTGCCTCCTAAAGATAGCCAATGGAAAGTCCAATTATTGATTCTCTTCTCAACTTTTTTAATCAACCAATTCCAATCCGCCACTCTGTAGCTGTTGGGTTTTAGCTAAAAACCCAAATATTTCATACCTTTATCCATGCTAATAAAAGGTATATTGAAAGTTGCTTGAATCGTTTGTTCCAAAATAGGATCAATATTATGTGCAAGAAAGCATGATTTTTGACAGTTAACATCCATACCGAAGGCAAGACAAAAACTTGATAAAATAGATTTAAACTCCATCCAATCTTCAAAATTGTCAATTCCTGAGATTAGAACATCATCAACAAAGAACAAGAGCAAGATTATAGTTTTTGTAGCAACTTTGAGTCCATGAAAATTCCCTTCTTCAACTCCCTTTTTCAAACATATGCTTAAGCATTCCACAACCAAAAGAAATACAAGGGGGGAGAGTGGGCACCCCTGACATAGCCCTCGATAACTCTTAAAGAAATATGTATGGGATCCATTAATTAAGACTGCCATGTTTAACAAGACATGATCCATTGGGGCACCTCCCATTTTACCCTATCTGGATTAATAACACACGCATAAATTGTCAGCTTACTTTATCATATTTTTTTTAAGGTTTAGTTTAAGAATAATTGAACTCATTTTCTTGGTTTTAGTAGTGTGCAAACATTCTTGTGCTATCCCCACAACATCAAAGATTAATCAGTCTTTAAGGAAACCAAATTTTTCAAAGGAGATACAAGAAGCCAATTTATCTTTCATCCTGGATGCAATAATTTTGGAAATTACTTTATAAACAAATTTGCAGAGAGAAATAGGTCTGAAGTCATGAAAAGAGTTTGGCTTACTTACTTTGGGGATAAGTGCAAAGAAAGTAGCATTGAGAGTGCTAGGAATAAATCCTTTGCATCTGGATTCCTCAATCGCCTTGTGTAGATCCTCCCCCATTAAATAAAAATAAAAAAAAGTCTAAAAAAGTTCTTGGGTCCACCCATCTAGGCTTGGGATTTTATCCTTAGGCATTGTATTGATAGTATCCTTTACTTCTTCTTAGGTGACAAATATTCCAAGTTCATCACTTTCTAAGTCATTGAAAAACTTAGGCATATTCTGGAGCACTTTGACTTGATTGACATAACCTTCTGTCACTGTCTCACTGTATTGGTCTTTAAAATGTTTAAAAACAATCTCTTTTATATCATTTTTTGTTGTTTTGTGGCATCCAGAATCATCAACAATTTTCCAAATGGTGTTATGTGATCTTCTTTGAGTGGCATATTTATGAAAAAATTTATATTTTTGCCTCCCTTATCTATCCAAATTGCCCGGATTCTAAGCCTCCAAGTGGCTTCTTCATAGGCTAGTATCTGATCTTTTCTTTGTTTAAGTGTCCTTAGTAAGTCCAATTCTTCCTGTGCAAACACATGTTTCAGACATTGTTCAAAGAGCTCTGAAATTTTATCTTCAATATGTAGGAGTTATGTGTGCATGTGTGATTTTTTATTCCTCTGCCATAGAATCACAACTTTCTTAAGATTCCTCAATTTTTTGCACAGTAGAAGAATAGAAGAAGAATCAGACCAATTTTTCATTGAATGCCAAGTTTCCCTTATAAGGGAAGAAAACTCGGGATCATAAATCCAGGAGTTGTTGAACTTAAAGGGAGGGGCCCTATTTTGGGAAGACATCTCCAATTGTAAGCAGATCGGGTTATGATTCGAAATGGAAGAATTTATGACACATGATCTAAGTCTTTTATGACTGCTTAGGAGAGATTCACTTGGTTCAACAAAAATTTGAGGAAAATTATTTTTGTGGGTCCCCCAAACCCACGAAGATTAAAAGATAGGAAAATCATGAGGGAAACTCAGAAGATGGTTGGCTTTCTCCAAGGGTCGGGAGGGAAACCATATCAGGGTTAGAGTTTAATGAAACATGGAGGGCGGGAACTACAGAACAATTTGAAACAAAACCCACAAGGGATATCGTTCCAAACTAAGTCAAACCACTTTCAGTGGCCCCGGAGGGTTTCTTTGGGATGTGAAGTTTAGGCTATTTACTGAGGGTCACATTGGAGAAATATGAGGAGAATGGAAGTAAAGACATAAAATTTGTAATGGGAAGTAGAGTGGGAGACAAAAGTTCTGTAACTTTTGTAGAAAGATTATGTGAAACATCTAAAACACAGAAAATAGGTTTGCTAGTGGGGTCCACACCAACTCCAACAAGGGGGACTAACGAAATTAATATAGATTCAATAGTAGGGATAGAGCTCGAATCACCTCCTAATTTCTTCCCTGATGTGGTGTGCTTTTCAGCCTCTAAACAACCGGTAGGAGGCTCTTCAATCACAACAATTACAGGGGGAAAGATAGGTTGAGTTTCCACGAGAGAGTAAAGCTAGTGATTAACACCATCTAAATATTTTGAATTCAGGCTCTGAGGAGCACTCGAGTCTTCAAACTTTTTCATTAAAAGATTCCATAAATCACCAAATATTTCTAAGACCCAACTTCCATTCTCTTTTAAATATAAAATCTCTTCAAGGGAAAGATTAACAAATAAGGAAGGAAAGAAGAAGTTCATCATACCTAAAAAGGATCCTTTGTCTAAAGGACCAAAATATAAAACTTCAGCTTGATTGAAAGTCATCCTGGGATGTTCTGTATCACAACTGAGTTCCCTGGAGCCAGGACAAGACACCTTTAGATGACTTGTTTGCCAACAAGAATGGCATCTGAAAGGGTCCCTCCATAAATCAACTAACTGGAAAAAATGAGTCCCTAATAGAGATGTCGATAACATCAGGTAATCCTTTGGTGAGATCCATATCAACTAACACCCACACAAGCCTTTTGTTATTCCAGCGGAGAGACTTCTCATTGGAAAAAAACAAATCTTCCTACCGAGTTTGCAACAACTTCAAAGATCCTAGCAGACCAAAACTCAATGGAGAAGTCGAGAAGCAACATCCAAAAGCTTCTTTTCATGAAGCTTTCCTTAAGAGGCTTAAAACCAAGCACCCATATTTTCAACATTAAAATCCCTCTGCCTAAAATCCAAGGAAAGACTAAGATTCTCAAAAGACCTCTCTCGGCAAGGAAATGAAAAACCAACCAGTGGTTAGAAATAAGACTAAACATAGGAATGTACCCAATGATAGGTTTCCAACATTCTAAAATCCATTCTGACAATTGTAATTTATTCATCTTGGTGTAGAAAAATTTACCCGCGAGGTCTTTGTTAAGACCGACAACCCTATCCATCGCTATATCTTTACCGAGAACACAACTTGGCTTTGCTTCACGAAATTTCCAGTTCTTTTGTCTGTGATTTAGCTGAGCTTTGGTTCCAGTGGATCTATTATGTCCAACACTAACAACATGTCGAGAAGAACTTTGCACAGGAATTTTCGATTGAAAAACGCCAAGATTGCACCTTGGGGGAGAAAATAGAACATGTAGTGTATGTGAAACTGCAATACAGTGTGGAGGGATGGGACTTGGAGTAGAAGCTTTGTAGCCTTCCCAAGGGAGATCTCTCGTGTGAGACCCCACAACAGGGCGCGTGTTCTTCATGTGACCAGGACTAGGTGGAATGCGGTTCTCAACCACAGAGGGCACATGTCGAGGAAGCTTTGAAAGCATAATTGAATGCAATGTATCTTTCGCCGAGCCTTCTGTCCCAAGACGTAAGCAATTGTACATTAACTTGTACGTCTCATCCACCAAAAAAATTCCTTCTTTGGCCCAAAGTTCATCCTCGTCGGCCCAGGATAGGTCTACTAGGACTGCCATCTAATTACCTAAAGTTCTAGTCCTCCACGTCAACAGTCATAGATCAGGGATTTACACCTCGCCATAAAGGAAATTGATAACTTGACACCTATGTACACCTAGGAGTATACGACAGAAATAGTAATCCCATCTAAGCTAAGTTGTCGGAGAACCTAGTGTTTGCAGGGGGAAACCTATCCACAGTGTTAGACATTTGCGAAGACCGTAGCGCCTGCGGAAACCCTAGCCCCTCATTCTTTCCATACTTAGTAGACTTGCTCTTAAGTATTGATGTATTTATATATAAAGGGACATTCAAAATTCATTTTTTCTATAAGTCTTATGACACAAACTAAAATACTATATATATTTTGATAATGTAATTTTGTTTTCTTAATAAAATTATAAAATTATTTTTCTAAAAAACACTTTAGAATAAACTTCGTCACAATTTTTTTTAACATTTTAGCATGCCAGGAAATCACTCCTATAGTCTAGAAAATCAATTGTTTGTTGTTAGTCCCTGCCGAAGGCATAGAGGGACTATAGCGATCAATAATTCATTGACTTCATATTAATATGTCCTTTGACTATAAATTTTTGCATCATTTGTATTGTTCGAACTATAGAAGTAAAAACATTATTTTTTATATAATAAAAAAACCTTATATGTCATCGTCTCATTGGAGAATATATTGGAGGCTTTATTGCCAGCTTCGTTGTTCCTAATGTTGTAAATGTTCAGATATCCAAAGTTTTGAGCTTAGACGCTCTTTTTTAATTTTTATTACATTTTTACTGAAATGTTTACATACCGAAAGTTCTGAG
>CBVK0100670089.1:0-16334 GCA_900067695.1 Picea abies
ATCCACCTTTAATTAAATCTAGCCCTTTCATTATAACAGCTGGGGCCGACTTCTTATTCTGCACATTGTAATTGTCCGATGACCAATCCGCAAAAGGGGATTTGGTCCTTATACAATTACCGACTTGATTAATCCTCAATGGGGATTAATCTAATAATAAAAATAATAATAATGACATGATTAATCCACAATGGGGATTTAATCCAATAACAAAATAATAAGAATGCTCTTCGCAGTTACATTATTTCAACAATAAGAGAATATAAATCTAGCAGAAAAAACTACCTTCACGAGCAAAAGGTGCAATACTACAAGGAAAAGGCTACCAAGTTTTTGCATCATCCAAAAGACTCATAAAATTTAGAAAAATCAAAAAGAGAGCAACAAGTTGTAGTAGGGGATTTCCTAACAAAAGGGAAAAACACTAGAAAGAAAACAAGTCAGAGAGTAACGAGGAATGCTCACAAGGAAAAAGGCCAAGCAATGAAATTTGCACTACATGATCCAAGAGATCAAGGAAAAGGAAAAGAGGTTACTACCACAACTGATGAGGGAATTGACATAGGAAAAATATAGGCAATAAAAATGACGCAATAAAAATGACGATTAAACAAGAGAGGGGCCACAAGGAATGTGGCACACCTAGGGGAGGTGGAGGGCAAGAAGATAAGGTCCCCAAAAAGAGAGGAACACGAAGGCCTCTTGCCCAAGAGGATTCACAATAGACCATTTAGAGGATCCACAAAAGTTCAAGGAGATAAGTGAGGGTTCACAATTGGGAAGGAAATGTTGTGAGACAAGGGGAGCCATTTGGTGAAAAGGGAGGACGAAGGAATTAGGAAGGGAAAGAGGGGAGGGGAAAGTTCAAGGGGATAATACTTCCACAAAAGGAAAAGGAAAAGGGTGAAGAAGTAATCTCCCACAAGGAATAAATCCAACCCACAAATGAGTTCAACCAGCAAGGAACGACCAAAAGGATGAACTAGATTCAAACTCAAGTTGGGGATGACTCAAAATGTAACTTGGGCCACTTAGGGTCCAAGGATAAGCACAAGAAAGAAAATGTTGGGGAATAGCAGGATAAAGTTACTGAAAGAGACTTGGGAATTCAAAAAGGAATGGTTGAGTCAAAGGCTATCTGGGGTGGGGCACGCTTGTTGGAGTTACTTCACACACACTTAGGATTTCTTTTTCCTAAGGTTTTTCATTGTTTATTAGTCATAATTAGCTATGTTGCACGGGGACCCGTCCCCCCCCAAAAAAGCCTACGTACACGCCGTTCCCGCGTACCGGGGACTTGGGGACCCTTAGGAAACTTACCCAAATTGTTGGGGACTTCATTGGGGACTCGGGGACTTGTTGGCCGTCCCCAAGACGTTCCCGACAGATTTCAGGGATGTTACGAATAGATTTCAAGGATGTTCTAGGCAGATTTCAGGGATTTTTTTGGGCAGATTTTGGGGATATTCAGGGCATATATCTTCAGTCTTGACAATCATGGAAATTGATGATTGGACAATAAGATCATTTTTCCCATCCATTATTTTTGTATTGCATTGAATATAAATTTATTGTAAAAGTTGTAGCTCAAAACATGGGTTTTGTATGATGGGTTTTGATTTGGGTTTCTGGTGATTTAAATATTGTATTTTCAGCAACAAGGTTACAACAAACAAAGTTTCCATGTCAAAAAAAAAGAAATGCAACATTTCAAAGGGCTGATCCTTATGGTTACTGTTCTTGTTCTTCTCATTTTTCTAGTCATCTTAGCTTTTATATATTGTACATGGGTTTTCAGGAGTCATTCAATTATAGTGCTTCCACCATCCCAACCTCAAGCATTGTGAAAACAATCAGATAGTAGTGACTTCGATTGGGCACTAAATGTTTGAATAAATTCCTATTCAATCACATTCTTAATCTGAAATATGAATCTAATCTCTTTACAGAACCAAAGTGTTTTATAGTGGTTTTCAACACAACCATAAAAATCTGCAAAACCTATTGAGAAGGGAATGCCTTTTATGTTTTAACATAATCGTCATTAACAAGAAATATGATTAAGAAAAACTGCTATAGAGACATTTTTCATTTAAGTTTCCTAAAGCTAAACTGCATTTTGCTCTTGTCTAGAATCCAATAATGAAATGTCACTCTGCCCTTTTTTAAATTGGTCGAGCTTTTTCAGAATTGGCAAGTGTAAGGGCTGTGCATAATACTGTATAGTATAGCTAGCTTGATATGCTTACAAACTTGAAGCAACTACAAATGTTTATGGTGAATTTTAATATATATATATATTTATTATTGTCGTCCCCAACCCGCCGTCCCCGCCAAAATTTGGGGGTGCGCTCTAACCGTCCCGGGGACGCGTCCCGCTGTCTCCGCCGTTCCCCCGTCCCGAAAACCAATGCAACATAGATAATTAGTCATTATCCAGTCTCCTATATTTTAGGATAGAATATTCCACCTAGAGAATATTCTCTTTTAGTTGACACTTCAGTTTGACTAGTTGAGTTGAGTATAGATGTTGCATTGGTTTTGTCACCATGCAACATTGGGATCATCACCAGCTAATGCGCACTTGCCTTGGGATCATCTCCAGACTGGCGCATTACCTTTGATTTCATGAGTTAACTCCTCACTACTCTCTGTTCAGTCAGTTAACTGAAGACTAGTTGACTAGTTAACTCAACTAGGTGGCAGTTCACTCCCGTAACTGCCTGAGAAACTAGAATAGGTGGCAGTTCACTCCCGTTATTGTTGTTGTGTGTCTAGATCACTCTAGACCACCACTATGGCGCATTGGATCTCCTCTAGTGCGCACTCATTGAGTTATACAGAGTATATCATGTGTAAATTATTCATTATTCACAACGGTTAATGAGAATTCTTGCATTCTTTCTCTCCTTCTTCTTCTTTCTCCTTTTCTCTCTGCAAATGTGTGTATCATTGTTTAGCTAGATCTATTATGTGCAGGTTCAACACATTTACAACGCCATGTAAGGTATGCAAGTTGAGAAACTTATTGCAAGAAAGAGAGAACCAAAGAAAGATAGATAAGATAAGATAACTTTATTAATGTCCAACAAATAACCATAAAAGTAGGTCAATGCGACTAAACTTTAAACTTTAAAGGATACATGAAGTATGAATACAATGTGGGGGTGCAAAAGTAGCTCCTATATAATGAGAGAAAGAAAGATACAAGAAAACTGAAAATAAAACTAGGTAAATATCTCACAAGGCTAAGCACTAAGTCTAGCTAAGACCAAAAATAAAGTGTATATGACAGTATCATAGGTACGGTGATACAAAGTGAGAGTGTCCAAGGTAGGAGTTGGTCAACTCAATATTAGTCAAGGACAGAGATAGATATCTGAAGATGAAGCCAATGAGGTCAAGGTCTCCTACATATGATAATTGTTGGCAAGGGGGGCATCAAGGGTTGCACTAGCTCGTTGTCGGAGTCCTCGAGTACCATAGGGCGATCCGACTGTATGACCCTGGGGGGATGTAAGAGCAAGGAAGCTCAGTTCTCCTACCATCCGAGGTTGAAGGAAAGAAACTCTGAATAGATCTTTGACTGCTCCACTAGGGCTGGGAGGCAATCCAACAGGTGAGAGGTGCCCGACTCTGGATCTGTCTAGAGTTGAACCCTCTGTCATTATGACAATGTGTGATTGAATGTATGGTCCTACACCTCCAAACGGGTCTCAAAAATATCGTTCAATCTCCCAGGGGGAGGCTAAGAGGAGACCTAAGGTCTCACCACTCTATGGTCAGAAGTACTATGGAACTCATCATGTCGCTTGTTACTCCAATCTAATGGAAGGGCGCAAAAGTATGAGGTAATCCTCAAGGTCCGCCCGAGATGGGGGGGGCATGCAAAAGCTAGGATCTGTGACTAAAAATCTCCCTAAAAAAAAGAGCTAGGTACCTCTAATCCTGATATCGGAAGAAAATAGAGGAGCCCCCTAAGTCCCTGTAGAGGCAGTAATAATGTCCTCTAATCTCATAGTATACAAGGCACCAATAAATGAGGTGCATCTCTGTCTCTGGCTCCTATAAGTGGCACATCCCCTACAGAATCTTAATGAATGAGGGATGCACCATTGCAACAGAAAGGAATTGAGAGGGTAACTTGTGCACTCGAAGAGAAATGAGGATTCTTGATGACATTCATCATTATTGATGAACCTGTTATAGAAAACAAAGAAAAAAACAAAAGAACCCAAAAGAAAGCAAAGAAAAAATAAGAGGACCAACGGAGGTGACATGGCAAAGTAAAGTTGTACAAACCTACAAGTTACAAATAGTAATAAGAGGATGTAGATCTAATGATAGAACCTTCATTAGCAAAGGGTACAATATAAAAATAAGGCAGATACAAAGCTCTTCCAATGCTCTTTAAAGACCCACAAAATTAATAAAATAATTAAGGAGCAACAAGTTTTAGTGGGGGAGATCCCTAACAAAAGACCAAAAGTGAGCAATAAAGGGAGAAAAGAGGAATGCTTGCAAGGACAAGGCCAAGCGAGGATAAGGGCTTGCAACAAAATTATGTTGGAAGAACCAAGAGATCAAGACAGAGGAAAAGAGTCTCACACAACCAAAGAGAGAGTCAACATAGGAAACATTTAGGCGACAACAAGGTAGACTAAAAGAGAGAGAGGCAACATGGATCGTGGTGCACCTAGGGGAGATGGAGGGTGGGGAGATAAGGTCCCAAAAAGGTAAGGAACAAGAGGGCCTCTTACCTAAGAGAATTCCAAAAAGAACTAAAAAGAGGATCCACTGAAGCTAAAAAAATAAGTTGGGACTCACCAATGGGAAACGATATGCTAGGAAACAAGAGGGCCCATTAGTGAAAAGGAAGGGTTATGGAACCAAGAAGGGAAAGGGGGGAGGTCAAGGGGAGAATACTACCAAGAAAGGAAAAGAAAAAGAAAAACATGGGAGAAGTGATCTACCACAAGGAAGGTGGCATACAACTCACAAATAATGGTTTCAACCCACAAGGAGCAACCAAAAGGATGAACTAGATTGTGACTCAAGGTGGAGTGACTGTGAAAAACAATTACAGGACCCCGCTAGGGAGGTCCTTAAGAGGGTCTATGAAAGGTGCACTATAATGTTCTACGAAAGTGTCTCTATGAGTGTGGCATGCAAGGAGGTCTTGTGGGTGGAGCATGTGCAAGGGAAATTCTTGTGGAAGGAGTCTATGATCGGTCTTGTGAAGAAGTGCATTGTGCCCTATCAAGTTTCGAGGGAGCCTACATGAGAGTTGTGCCATGAAATTGGCTTGGTGCACAAGCGGAAAAGGAAGTTGGTTGATTACCACTAATGATCACAATTATATGGCTCTTCCATTCACTTCATTTACAGAATGAGAGGATGATGGAAGACAAGGTCAATATCGATGTTTGAAGAAACAAGGAGGAAAAACGAGACTTGTGTTTTACCAACTAGTAAACAAAGGCCTATTGGATAACACAGTGAGTGCCCCAACAAAAATTCTATTTGGAGAAAGAGAAGATGTTTGGGGATAACAAGAGTTGAAGGTAGGCTAAAACGCTAAGAAGGCCATGAGAGGCCAAAAAGGGGGTTGAGAGGCCAAAAAGGGGGTCGAGAGGCCAAAAAGGAGGATCGGGAGGTTCAAAGGAAGGCCAAAACAACAAAGGGGGCAAGAGAGGCTAAAAAGAGAAATGAGAGGTTGAAATGGAGATCAACAGGTTGACGTGAACAAGGAGAAGCACTAAGCCCCGAAGTTTTTTAAAGCAAACAATTAAGAAAAGAACCAAAGGATTTATCACTAAAAAAATAGAACAAGAGAAAAGGGCCAATAAAACTTGGCCCCAATGGACTAGAGTGTCGATGATTGCAGCTATGTGAGACATTCTCCAGCTTACAAACCTGTGAGATGTGGATCATTGCAGCTATGTGAGTCTTTATCCAACTTACAAACCTGAGAGAAATCCCCTAAGAAGGGTACGCGGTTCCTACCTAAGACAGAGCTGGGACGTAGAGATGACCTCCTCCATTCAGAGAGTTGAGAAGAACTCCAAATGATTATCCAATGGGAAAGGTGATCTGTTGAGTTAGACGTGCTTGTGGCTGAGCACAACGTGAACGTGTTAAATCCCAAAGTGTTGGGTGCATCGTCATGTGAATAGAAATGAAGATGATGTATTTGCCTCCTCTGAGCAGCAAAGTTGACGAGAAACTCCAGATGATTCTCCTATGTGAGGCAGTGGGAAAGAAGATCTGTAGAGTGGACGTGCTTGTGGACGAGCACAGGTGAACGTGTGAAGATCCGGTTCTTCTGTGTAATGCAGTGAGCCAGAGATATGGACATCCCTATAGATGTGCCCCTAGTGGATGAGCACTAGTGGGTGTATCAGATCCCTTGCTATATTGTTCAAGAGTCAAACCTGCCTATAACCCTAATTGTAAAGTAAAGGGTACAGGTCGGCCCCACCTTCATGTGATTGGTAATTAATGTAAAGATAATTAATCTGGATAATATTAATTATATTATAAGCTAGTGAGGTCGGGCTTGTTGTGCCAATAGACACTTTTGTTGACAGGATCAGGTTAGTATAAGTAAAGGTAAATTCCCCATTGAGGAATCATATCTTTCACGTGAGTTTGGAAATTTCAGCAAGTACATCTTCTTGGGAAAAGTGCGCACCTCTCTTGGGCGCTAGTCTTCTAGGGTTTGAGCACCCTCTTGTGTGCTAGGTCTTTCTTGGTGGTGAAGGTCTTTCTCTTGAAGAATATAGCAAAGGATTTGGCTGGGTTTTCTTCCCTTGTTGAGAAGGGTTTCCCAGGATACTTCTTGTGTTCTTGTGCATGGTGCTTCTTCTTGTGATCTTGATTGCTGCAACATTTATGGTTATGGTTAAATGATAAAAATGGAATGAACTTCATGCTTAACCTTGACTATTGAAAAATCAACATGGTATCAGAGCATAGGTCTTGAAAGAACCCATTGCACAAGCATCTACCAAGTCTTCTCTCACTTTTGCAGAACCGTACGGCCCTCCTAGGGTTTCCAGAAATTTCGTACGACCCTCTTCTTTCTCAATTTCAACCCTTAATACTTGGGCGTTGGGGCTATTTTTGGCACAGGAGGGTACAACCTCCTTTAGCGCACCTCCAAAATCTCTTAAAGTGAAATTCCGAGAACTTTTGATTTTTGGCCCTAGGGTTTCTAGGGTTCCGCAAATTTCTGCAAATTTCTAGTTTTAGGGTTTTTGCAGCTCTTTGAAGAAGCCTTCAAGATTACATGTGTTCTTGTGACTTTCAAGGCTTATTGTTGGTAGTCATAAGTCCAACAAAACCTAAGGTTGCTAACCTAGCCTAGCTGTTAGGTTTTCTAGCCCAATTGACAAGGGTTTGTGAAGAATCCAAAATTATGATGAACATACCTATGATGGAAGATAAGCTTGATGGATCAAGCAACTTCAAGTTCCTGGAAGACAAGACTTTAGAGGAAGACTTATTGTGGGTGATACAAAAAGGTGACACTATGACTACCCTCTTCATGAAGATGTCAAGAGGACAGAGATCAGCCAGGTGCCATTGGAGAAATCATATCAGCACCCTCAGGTATGCACTTGTATATATATTATTTGTATCATTGTCATGAGAGAAATTGAAGGAGGAAGGAACCTTCTTGCTGAAGTCGTGGATCCAGAGGGATCTCAGTGCATTCAAAAGAACAACACACTGGAAGTGAAGACCCCAGGTTTGATTGTTGAAATTGTCATTTCTCTAACCTATATTTCTAAAGTTTGCAACATTACAAGTAGGTGTTGTAGCTATGACAACAATCCTTAAACTGTTTTGATTCTAGAGATGTACTCATTATTCTCCTTTAGGAGATATTTTTGTTTTGGTTCCTCCTGTTTTCTTGTTCCAGACATATTAACAACAAAGGAAGATGTTTATCCTTCAGAGGGAGCCACTTGACTCAGAGGGAGTCGAAACTATTTGAGAAAGAGGAAGAATAGAACCATCATTGGGGCAACCAATGCAATAACACATGATCAAAATCTTTCTATGATTCTATGGGCATAAGCATGCATGACACAGTATCTGTTTAGAACAAGAGTCTTCGCCAGACTTTGAAAAACATAACTCCCGAAGAAGTCTTCACCGGAATGAAGCCTGAGATTGAACATTTCAGGTAATTTGGGTGCCCAGTGTATTTTCATGTACCCAAAGAGAATAAGTCCAAGCTAGATCCTTTAGAAAGAAAAGATACAGTGAATCTTCAAAGACATTCTAGATCGACATCCCTAGTTAGAGACAGATTGAGACAAGCAGAGACGTTGTCCTTGTAGAAGAGATAGTCTTTCAAAGATCCAGAGAATCTCAGATGGAGATTAACAGTAAGACAATACCTTCTCCCCCTTCAGCAGTTCAGAGGGAGACAAACATTATTCCAGTTGATCCAGTTGCTCCAGTTGATATGTTCAGAGATATTGCAGTAGGGCATAAAAGGCCTACCTAGACTCACTCTGCAAGAGGCAGAGAAACATACAAGCCAGACTCACTCTGCAAGAGGCAGAGAAACATACAAGCCTCTCAAGGCACATCCCGAGAAAGCAAAAGACATTTTCGAGCTATCCTTCAGTCATGAGCCACTTCATTGATGTTGAGACTCCTTGTCTTAGAGAAGCAACAGGAGAACGGGTATGGCAAGATGCCATAACAGAAGAATACCAAAATATCTTAAAGAATGATGCATAAGATATTATTCAGGGACCAGAATGGAAGTCTATGGTAACTTCCAAGTGGATCTATAAGAACAAAAATGCAGCTGATGGAAGTGTCGAGAAATACAAAACAAGATCTATAGCCAGAGGTTTCTCACAAACAGAGGGATTTGTCTATGATGAGACACTTGATCCAATAAAATCGATACACTTCCATCCGTACTACCATCCATGAGTTGGAAACTATATCAGATAGATAAATTCTCGATGAGTTTGGATTTCAACAAGAGTGTTGTTGATCCAAACCTATATCATTACATTGTTGGTGACGAGAGCCTGATTTTGATGACTTATTCAAAAAGCCTTGTTGGATACAAGTTAGCTTTCACTTCTGATTTCGAGATGAAGGATATGAGTATGATGCAATACTTCTTGGACAAGAAGTATGACAAAGGACCGATTAGATTTTCCTGAGTCAAGGAAAATATACAGTGGGAATATTAAATAAGTTCAGTCTAACAAAATACAAAACCACCGTGATGGGTTTGAAGAAAATGAATGATGATGATTCAGACGAGATTGATCCACAGCTGATTGGATCATTGATGTATCTAGTTAGCACCAGATCAAATTCATGCTATGCAGTGAATGTACTTAGTCAATCCATGAGTCAGCTGAGACAGACTCACTGGATAGAAGTAAAGCATGTATTGAGATATATATGAGGCACAGTTGGATATGGCCTGAGATATGCCTCCGGTGTGAACTTGAGCTTGCAGGATATGTCAATTCAGATTGAGCAGAAAGTACAGTGGACCGGAAGAGCACATCCGGTTGATGTTTTACCATGAAGTTTGCCATGGTTTCCTGATGCAGCAAGAAATGAAATCTTTGTGGCCTTGAATACCACAGAAGCAGAGTATGTACCATTGAGTGTGCGAAGCAGTATGGCTTCACAAGATTCTGATAGATTTACTTGATCATGAGATGAATCTTATGATGATAACCAAGAGCCGTGTATAAAGCTCCTTGAGAACCTAGTGTTTCCTAATAGATCGAAACACAATGAGATGAAATATTCTTATATCAGAGATACGATGCAGAGGAAAGTCGTACACATGCAGTACCTTCCTACACATGAGAAAAGTGCAGACATATTCACCAAACTAACTTGATGAAGAATGCCTTCCAAGTTGAGAAGAAGTATTGATGACTCTAGCCAAGAAAAAATTCAAAATACATCCATGTGAGACTTGGCATGATGAAGAATGCCTCCCTAGCTGAGAGGGAGTGTTGATGATTGCAGCTATGTGAGACATTCTCCAGCTTACAAACCTGTGAGATGTGGATCATTACAGCTATGTGAGTCTTTCTCCAGCTTACAAACCTGAGAGAAAGCCCCTAAGAAGGGTACGTGGTTCCTACCTGAGACAGAGATGGAACGTAGAGATCACCTCCTCCATTCAGAGAGTTGAGAAGAACTCCAGATGATTATCTGGTGGGAAAGGCGATCTGTTGAGTTAGATGTGCTTGTGGCGGAGCATAAGGTAAACGTGTGAAATCCCAAAGTGTTGGGTGCATCGTCATGTGAACATAAATGAAGATGATGTATTAGCCTCCTCTAAGAAACAGAGTTGATGAGAAACTCCAGATGATTCTCCTGTGTGAGGCAGTGGGAAAGAAGATCTGTAGAGTGGACGTGCCTGTGGACGAGCACATGTGAACGTGTGAAGATCTAGTTCTTCTGTGTAATGCAATGAGCCAGAGATATGGACATCCCTATAGATGTGCCCCTAGTGGATGAGCACTAGTGGGTGTATCAAATCCCTTGCTATATTTTTCAAGAGTCAAACCTGCTTGTAACCCTAATTGTAATGTAAAGGGTACAGGTCGGCCCCACCTTAATGTGACTGGTAATTAATGTAAAGATAATTAATCTGGATAATATTAATTATATTATAAGCTAGTGAGGTCTACCCTGTTGTGCCAATAGACACTTTTGTTGACAGGATCAGGTTAGTATAAGTAAAGGTAAATTCCCCATTGAGGAATCATATCTTTCACATGAGTTTGGAAATTTCAGCAAGTACATCTTCTTCGGAAAAGTGCACACCTCTCTTGGGCGCTAGTCTTCTAGGGTTTGAGCACCCTCTTGTGTGCTAGGTCTTTCTTGGTGGTGAAGGTCTTTCTCTTGAAGAATATAGCAAAGGATTTGGCTGGGTTTTCTTCCCTTGTTGAGAAGGGTTTCCCAGGATACTTCTTGTGTTCTTGTGCATGGTGCTTCTTCTTGTTATCTTGATTGTTGCAACATTTATGGTTAAGGTTAAATGATAAAAATGGAATGAACTTCATGCTTAACCTTGACTATTGAAAAATCAACATAGATGTGGCAATAAGAAATGTCAAGGACAACTCGAGGAAAGAAAGCTACAATAGGAACATTTATCCACAAGGCACGAAGGGCAAGATGACACAACACAAAGGAAATGAAGAACTAAAGTAGGGTTTGACACACACAAACTACAAATACACCACAAATGGTAGAGGAGAATGACTCATGAACGAGGTTGCCTACAAGGCAAAGATATAAAACACAATGGGAAATGTTATAAGTGCAAGATATAAATAATTAAGTTGTGAAAATGAGTAAGGGAGAGAAGGCTTTCTGCAAATTGGATGAGCATCCAACACATAGCAATGACAAATAATCAAAATAGTAGGCATGTTGATGGCCTACTATGTTCCATGTGTTGTGATGGAGAGCCCATGAGTACTCCCAAACTCCATAAATCGCATGGAACAGTCCATGGATTAATAGAATTCAAAGGAAACAAAGGGAAGAAATGCCCGAAAAGGCAAAAGTCAAGGCTAGAGAGCAAAGGATGGAAATTATATCCGAAATCAAAAGAAGGCATATGGACCCAACAAGAAGGGAGGCCATTGAGAAAGATCAACAAAAAAACATGGAAAATGACTCTCCACTAAATTAATTTAATTACATAGGTATGGTTTGCACATTAATCAGAGGCAAAGCACTCAATTGATCCTAGTTTTGCCAACAATCCCTAGCAATAGGGATACTAGCATGAACAATGGTTAATGTGAGAACTACACGCACTTCTAAAAGATGATCTAATAGATCTTATTAGAACAGTGCCACTTTTGAATAGCACATCTAATATGAAAACATAAACAAGATTCAAATCAGATAAACTTCAAGCATCATCGGGTGGGTGAACAAAACAGAGCAGATTTACTTAAGCTTTACAATACGTGTGACTTGAGCACATTTCCATTCCCATTTGATATCATCTTAAAGAAAATTCCATAAAGAAGTGGAATCGCCTTCAAGGTAGTTCTTTGACGAGTATAAATGATTGGAAGAAAAACAAAAACAAGAAGTCATAATTTGCATATAAGCCAATTACAAAAGAAAATAACATGGATATGAACGAAGATGGAACCAACAACATAAAAGAAGGGAGCAACCCAATGTCTCTTGTATCTTCTAGCATAGCTCCTCTCCTTATCAGACTGGAACACCTCAATATCATTTTAAGGGCCTTCACTCCTAATCTTTTAACTTTCACTAGATCTATTTATAAATGGTAGTTTTATCCTCGCTCAGTTTTAATATAGAATTTTCATCTTAAATATGAACAGTAAGATAGTAAGATTGATGGCATTTTGTCAATTGGGATAGCTCGGGTGGTTGAGAAGAAGAATTGTTATCCTTTCCACCCAAGTTCAAATCCTGTTAGTGACATGTTCGCTCTTGATAAGACAACTGTGGTTGAGGATCTTCATGAGCCATGAGGAATATCTCACCCTTGCCTATGAGAATTTTAAAAGCAAAAGTCGATAACATTCAGAGGGGCTAAAATGTATGAACAAGGAGTGAACACAAACAGTGTTTTCATGGTGTTTTTTGGTTCTACATTATTAATGGTTAACTCTAACTAATATAGACACTAATTATTTTCAAGGCTTTAACTACATCGGCATTATTGATTGGCTGAAATTGTATATGTTCCTGCACTGGTGCAACACAGGCTTGCATATTGAGAGAACAAAATTCATCTAGTAGGCCAGGGCCCTGAATTCAATCTAATATATCACAAAGTAAATGGACCCTATGGGTCGACCTGGCCAAACTATTGGCAAACAGATGATTTAGAAACATGACCTTTACAACCCTTTCAGCAGTTTGTGTTTTTAATAGAAGATTACACAGTAGACCCTGTGGGCCTGTTTGGCCAAATTGCGGATAGAGAGGCAATTTAAGATCCAGTCCCACAAACTTAACAACTTTTTCCACAATTTATGTTTTCAATATTGAATTTGGTTCTATTAAAGACACAATAATGAATGTAAAACTATTTTCCATGTAAAACCTGCGGAAATCATTGAGGCTCCTAAATTCAATCTACTACCTAACTAAATTCAATCTACTAATTAAATTCAATCATTGAAGCCCCAAAATTTAATGGTTGAAACATGATGTGACTAAAACTATTCGCCATGTAAAACCTGTGGAAAATCATTGAGCTTCTAAATCCAATCTACTACCTAACTAAATTCAATCTACTAAATTCAATCATTGAACCCCAAAATTTAATGGTTGAAACATGATGTGATCATTGAAGCCCCAAAATTGAATGGTTGAAACATGATGTGAATATGTTAATGACCCAAGTTTAAACATAGAATCCAAATTATAAATCAGCGAAGCTAATTTAATGAATTAACAAAACAAATCATTCAAAATCTATAAAAATAAGGAAAACCACTTATGGTTGAACGGGCGTCACTATGTTAATTTAACGAATCAACAAAACAAATCATTCATAAACTATAGAAATAAGGAAAACCACTTATGGTTGAACGGGCATGACTATGTTAATGAACCAAGTTTAAACATCGAATCCAAATTATAAATCAGCCCAGCTAATTTAACGAATTAACGAAACAAATCATTCATAAACTATAGATATAAGGGAAACCACTAATGGTTGAACGGGCGTGCAACCCTTCCTAGAGTGTTATATTATTCGTGCAGGTCTCCTTATATCTGTGACTCTCCCAAACTGCTAATTTACCGCTAGCGTTAGCACAGTTTGCATCAACAGTGTTGTTTTGCCCGAAATGGGTAAAGCCTTACACACAATAATATAAAAGAAAGAACAAAACTGATGCAGTGTTGTTCTTCCTGAAATGGATGTATCCTGACACACAATAAAATATAAAACAAAGAACAAAACTATAATGTAAAACATCGAAGCCCCTAAATTCAATCTACTAACTAACTAAATTCAGTCTACTAATTAAATTAGATCATCAGTCTACTAATTAAATTAGATCATTGAAGCCCAAAAACTAATGGTTAAAACATGATGTGAAACAAAGAAAGAAACTAGAAACCGATAACAACAAGGTACCAGCGTGAACAGCTGTATGCACGACCTTGTTCATACAAATATAAAATTACAATTAAAATCCATACCGTACCATCGTTGGCCAACATCATCTAATTCTTAATATTAACCACCAAATGATTTCAGATTTCGAAATATTAACTACATTACCTTACAGAGTTACCTACTAGTTTTTTTTTATTTTATTAATTACAGAACCTAGTTCTTAATATTAACCAGTTGATGATTTCAGATTTCTAAATATTCGACACATTACTTTACTGGGTTAGCTATTTTCTTTTTAGTATTTTCAAAAAAAAAGAAAATGACATAATGTATAGAGAGAAGATGATGAATGTATACCGACCTGATTTCAAGCAAAGAATGAGGCCGATCCCTGAGGCCTGCATGAACCCTTCTTGTTTATTCTTTTTTCTTAATGGTGAACCCTCTTCTTTGCCCTCAGCTGTTGCAGAGAATAGTTTCTCTGAAATTATTAACCCCGTCAAAAACCAATAAACAAGCAACTGCCAAAAAAATAAAAACAGACAAGCTTTACCTAGAATATCTCTATAAATTCAAATGTCAACAGTTAAAAGTTAAAACGCTTGGGAATTCCCTTGAAATGCCAATGATTAAAGCCCTAGTGATTTCTGCTTAAATGGTAATGGTTAAAACTTTTCTAGTTTGCTTTGAAATGCGATTTCCTTAATTCTTCGCCTCAAATTGAAAAAAAATGCAGCTTAAATGGTAATGATTAAAACTTTTCTAGTTTGCTTTGAAATGCAATTTCCCTAATTCTTCTGATGTGTTTGTTTGTCTCAAATTGAAAAAAACTGCAGCTTAAATTGTAATGGTTAAAACTCTTCTAGTTTGCTTTGAAATGTGATTTCCCTAATTCTTCTAATGTATTTACCTTAAATTGAAAAAAACTGCAAAGGTTATCGCCAGAGAATTGAAAGTACTTCTTTCTCAAAGAATCTGAAAACGGTCATGCAAAAACACGACGATTGCGTAACAAGTTGGCGGAGATTAATATTGATAACAATTCCTCTGCTACTTAAAACACAAATTCCTCATTGTATCTCCCACGTCGCACCCATCGGAGATCTCCATCTGATACTAATCTCGGGCTCGGGCTCGGGCTCGGGCTTGGAGCCTGCAGCGGCAACTCGGCCTTCTAGGGCTTACTCCTCTCCTCTCCAAGCACAGATTCTTGGGTTTGATGATTCTCCGGCTCTCCTTTTGCTCAGCATTGTTGTCGCCCAATGGTCCGACGACGTGCCTCGCTATAGAGGACAAAGAAAAAGAGTGGGTGTTCACTAAATACATCATTCTTTGGGTCGACGTAAACTAATAAACGTTTGATCGTGATAATGTGAAAATTTGTGCACTGGATTCATTACAAAAGAAGTAAAGTCGTTTATTTGATCGTGATAATGTGAAAAAGTTGTGTACTCGCTTCATTAGAAAGTAAAGTTGTGCAAATTCATTTTATTAAAAAGTGATTAATAAGCATTTCATCAATAAAGTATTTAATGTTTTTTTATGTTAATATTTAATGTTGGATTTTAAACTATAGGATTTAAAAAGTATTTAATGTTTTGTGCACTCACTTTTACATATTTAGATTTAAAACTATATTATTAGATCTAATTAGATCCAACAATATAAAATACAACTTGTACAGTATCAAATACTTTATCGTTAGTGACTTTAGATTTAACAATGTAAAACTCATCATACAAAGCATTAAATGTTCTATATTTCGGTGTTTATTGCTCGCCTCTTTAGAATATGTACCATCTTAAATTTGGAATATAGCTAAAAACTTTGAATCACTGTTATCAAATTTTATCAACTTAATCGTATAAATGTTTTTTTGAAGACCCAAAAAGTTTCGCAATGTTGTGATAGGCAATGTTCCATCAAGACCTCAAATATATTTAGACTCTTACTAAAATTAAACTTACTCTTTCGCTAATCACAGTTTTGCATTTCTTTTTTGTTTTTATTATGCATCATGAAACTAAATACGCACTCTTAGTTGAAAGTTGAAGTAGTGTATGGCAGCATGCATAGAGCATACCTCGAAGTAAATTGGGTACAACTTACAAGGTCAATGGGTATCTATATTCATTGTGCTTTTGAGTGAAATTTGGCATTCAAATATAACAATGGAGAACATTAATGG
>CBVK0100670090.1:0-16333 GCA_900067695.1 Picea abies
GAGATCGGTCTCGGCATTCCTGCTGAACCGCTCTTCCGATCTCACATTTCTAAAGAATGGTGGCTTAGTCCCCTTCTTCCTCTAATCCATCTTGAATTTTGTTTTGTCTTCCAAAACTTTTTGGAAAGTTTGCCTTGATTTTTGTTTTTCCTTATGGTATCCTCCAATGTCTTGGGATCATCATATTGTATTTTGTCACTGATGAATGATGGAAATCCTCTCAAATAACTTTGAATCTTAATGGTCTTATCCTTGATGAAAGAAACATACTTCAACAGTTCTAAAAACCTTCTTTCATATTCATCTATGGTCATACTCCCAAGCTTGAGTTTAAAGAACTCTTTCATTTTATTGTGATAGTATCTCTTAGTCAAGTATTTCTTTTCAAAATACTTCTTTAATTCCCTCCAAGTAACACTTTTCTCTTTAATGTGTTGCACCTGCACAAGCTGATCCCACCACATGGATTCCTTTCCCTTGAGTTTATAGATGGAAATTATTCCTTCTGAATGAGATGAATAATTATGCAATTTAAAATACTTTCTCATGCCCAACATCCATGTCTCTGCATCTTCATCCTTCTTGTGCTCACCATCAAATGTAGGAGGTTTGATTTTTTTCATTTCTCCTCGTAGTTCATCTACCCCAGACCTAATATTCTTTCTGACAGGGGATGTACTTGAGTTGTTGTGTGCTCTCTTATTGGAATGCCTCAGGGAGTGATGGTGATGTCTATTAACACTTCTTGTTCTTCTTTTCTCATCACGAGACCTATGACTTCCTGATTTGCTTGATCCACTCTCGTTATCCAATTTATTTTCTATTCGGTTCAATCTCTGCATTAACTTCATGTTGAAGTCCTCCTGCTACTCCTTGGGTCTAGTAATCCTTTCATTATCAGCTTTATGGCTTTGGACATCCTTCTGCAAATTTTTAATGGTCTCTTCCATATTCATGTTTTCATCCCTTCTTTCTCCATGTACATTGGAGTTTGTTCCTTCAATGCCCATATGGACATCCATCCCTCTAATCTTATCTTCCTGTATATAATCCCCCTATGCATCTTTGATTCTTTTGCACTTCGTTTTGATCTTCATTTGATCTAGTTGTTGTTAACTCTGCAAAATGTGCAGCCAATAGAACTTTGTTAGGCTAACAGACTCATCAATTTCATGAAAAATATGAACCATTCTGGTTCAATACTATATCATAATTATTTCTTCTGATTTCCTGAAAAACAATTTACCCAGATCAATTTTATGGGTGAATAATTATATTCTACTTTCCAATACCTTTCCAACGCCTTCTTCCATGCTCAATTCTGAGTCTTGAGCAGAAAGTTATAGTTATTTGAAAATTCTCCATTAATAGTTTTTTGTTCACTCTACAACTTGTTGCAATTCCGTGTTGTAATTATGAATTTTTTCACCTAGTCCATTGGATTTTTCATAGGAGATCAATTGGGTTTCTTCATATACATATTCTAGACAGTCTGTCCAATTTTCACCTTTTTCTGGGTTTTGGGATGCTAGTTACAACCTGCTGAAGTTCTAGGCCAATTCGTATTTTTGGTCTTGAATGCCACAGGTAGCCTCTTTTCCATATTAAACATTTTTAACATGCCCATAATTTTAATTCATCTCTATGATTTTCTTCTATGGTTCAATATCTTTCCATATACTGCTCCTGTGCCTCAATCTAATTCTAGAGAAGAAAGTTATGGTCATTTGAAGTTAGTTGGGTCTTAAAATTTACTCTCCATTGTTTGTCTTGTAACTTCCTCATAAAAGCTTTGTTTGACGAATGGTTTACACCATTAGAAATCTCTCTCTGATCTATTTCATTTGGGCTGCATAGACAAGACAGACTTTGAATTTGAGGTTTTTGAGTAGCTAAAAACGTTGTTTAGGGCCTCAAAAATGCGCTGCAAAAAGATGACCTTCGAACAGTATAAAATGTCACAAAAATTCACGGATTTTATGTTGTTGTAGACCATCCAAATGACTTCATGCACACAAATTTGAACCTGTACACCCATATTTGGCAAGTCCAGCAACACCATAAGGTAGTGCATGCTCCACGCACCTATAACCAATGTGGATCACTTCTTTGTTGTGCCAATAAATTTTGTGCACTACTTTTGTGTCGCGTGCCAATATCCACCATGTACAATTTTGGTTCATGCACTAATGCCTGTTGCAAACAATTTTTGTGTCGCGCTCTAATATTCTATGCGCATTTTACTCTATGTGTTGCACCATGCCAAATTTTAGTATGCCCCCATCGCACACCAGTACTCTGCGCTCGCTATTAACTAAATTGTTGCGCGACAACACATACAAACATTGGGCATGCACCAACAAAATTCATCTGCGCTCTGTCAATACTGCGCACACCACGCATGTCATTATTATGCGTGTGTACATTGTATGCACTAGTATTATCCATGCACCATGCAATGCACACCGCGTAATGATAAATTTAGTGTGCACACCTGCATGCCCAAAAATTTCCGTGCCTTACCACTTTGCATCTCACAGCGCCAAAGTTAAGTGAGCACACCCGTGCGCCAATATTTTTCACACAATACGACTCTGCACTGTGTAGTGCCAAATTTTAATTTCGCACACCCACGCTCCAATATTTTCCGTGTAATGCCACTTTGAACTGTGCAGTGCCAAATTTTAGCGAGTGCACCCATACGCTAATATTTTTCAGTGCAATGCCACTCTACACCACGGGGCGACAAATTTTAGCAAGCACACCTACACGCCAATATTTTCCACATACCACTAGCTTTTCACTATGCATCATGCACTTTTAGTGTGCACACTGGCACACATTTATTTTTACGCGCATCAATTCCACATGAAGTTCGTTGCAGAAATTGGGGCTTTTGCCAAAACATTTCCCAATTTTCACCATAGACATTTTGCAACCATGAAATTTGTTCAATTTCATGTTGATAACAACAATTCAATATCTGCAACAACAAATCATTGTTGGTTGACATTTATGGAATGAATTTTTCCCAAACTCAATTCACGAATTGAGAATTTTAATCAACTAATCTCGCTCTATCTATCATGGCTTCTCTGTAACTTCAAATTCGATTAATTCCAGGTGTGAATTTGCTAGAATAGATATTAAATTAAGAATATCTCACTACTTGGCAAAATTTCTCAATTTTCCCATGAATTTAACAACAAAAATTGAGGATTTTTCCTAATTCCCCGCAATTGCTTCTAATTTTACCATGGATGCTCTGTAACTTGAAATTTGGCCACTTCCAAATCAATTCTCTGTGAAATTTCACTTCAACTCAACTTTCTCAGCCCATCCAGGCTCAATGTTGAAAACTGGAGCTTTGATACCATATTGTAACATCCCCGGTGCCCAATTGGGCTATGCCACATAAACATTTTCAAACTGTATGCAAATTAAAACATATACACATAGAAACTCTTGTGGAACTTTACATATAAAACTTAAAAAATAAAAACACATTTTTTAACTACACAGATTCAGACGGAAATAACATTAAACATATACATGCACCACAGACAGGCAATACCCATAAATATAAAGACAAGTATAAACCACACACAGAAAAAACCCATAAAAATAAACACATAAATAATAATGCAGCATATAAATTAACACACAATTGACACTTATCTTGGTAAGAATATCACCAACTACATGCAAACCTTCCATGAGCCTCCCATCTGTATACCATGCTGTTCATCACTCTCAGTAGTGGGTCAACCCCTAGCTGGGAATAAACTCCACCCGGTTAAAGGGATTCCTAACCAGGTTGATGTATCTCAGACAATAGGAAAGACTCTGTCACAAGTTCCAACTCAAACTAACAGCCCACAGTCCCTCATTCCTCACATGCATGTCCCACCCCAAGAAGTGTGCCCCTACTCCGCTCAATAATACCTCGGTTTCCCCCCTTCCCCTCAAGGGATTCAGCAATAGGCCAGAGAGGAAGTATCAGAGCTCTGTAGCTGTAGTTTAGTAGCTTCGGGAATCAATTCCCAACAATTGTCTTACCTAGAGAGAATTTTATCATGGGCCTGACAACCCACCTCTTCAGTCTCCCACAAGCCTGACAACCCACTTCTTTAGTCTCCCACGGGCCTGAAAACCCACTTCTTTAGTCTCCCACAATCCTGACAACCTGCTTCTTCAGTCCAGCTCCCAAGCTAACTAGGTACAGGTACGAGTAGTGGTATGGGTACTGGTATGAGGAAAATCTCTCTATGGCTAGGGTAAACCACAACAGAAGGAAATGACTGCAGAAATCAACTCTATTGTCAAGTATTCTATGTAAACAAATATTCTAGCAAGAGAAGATAACAGGCCTACCTTGTCCAGATGTTTGATGAAGTCCATCGTTGAACACTTGATCCAAAGCGATATACTAGCAACTAGTCCTCAACAACTAAGAAAAACAATAATATGGTGATAATATATTATGTTAGCACATTCAATAGAATAATACATTAATAAACATGACAAATGCGCCCATGGAATAACAATTCAAATATTTGCAAGATATCAATTGGATGGGAAAAGAGTATTTCTATTAATATATGATTAGCAGAAGTGAAAATGTTACAGATTTCCATGTCAGCACGGTTCAGAACTAAGAAACTAAGTTCCTTCCAGCTAGGCCTCCACCACTTCAATCCTCCACCAAAGGCAAGCTCATATAAGAGAGACAATGAAGTTCTCAATCAAATAAGGGAAGATCTTGGGGGTTGAACACTATGTTCAAACTTAAAGGACAAAGGAATGCAGACTCTATATGAAGTAAATAATTTCTCCAGACTAACTTTGCTCTCAAAGTTGAATTTGTTCTCCTCTTTTCCATAGCTCAGAATTGGCCCATTTATAGCCTTCAAATGGAATTGAAGGGTTGAGTTAGAATGTTTCCAGTATATGGAAGGCCAAGGATCATCGATCTCCTATCATGACATGGAACCTCGACACTGATTTTCATTTTTGGGCACAAATCCCGATGTACGTGGGTTGTAGTGGTGCAGCCTACGTATACGCATGTTGTATAGTAAGCAAGGTGCGTACATGTGGAAAAATATGTATTTTTAGATCTGGGATTTACAAACAGGGATGATAAGTCTGCATAGGAGAATGGATAAAGGCCTTATATGCAAGATTGCATAGGGTGAGGAAAATATTTCTATAATAGATGCCCCCAAATGTGTGAGGTCAGAGGAGTATATGCGATGGCCGAAATACATTATAAACAACCCAAAAGTGGAGTGATGGGGGACCAAGTGGAAGAACTAGTTTCTCATTACATTCTGCACTGACTTTGCATACATGGCTACCAATTTGAATTACACTGTAGATCCATGTGAAAATATACCAAAAAATTGTTTGTGGCCATGAATAGGAAAATACAAATGTGGTTACATGCCAAAGGCTGTCATAGTCATGAACAAGGCCCAATAGAACCAGTCTCAAAATCAATCTGAAGGTATCTGTTATACAATGGACTACAATTTGATCTCCCATGATCACTGAAGTCATATAGGTATTTTTCAAATGAAAAGGAAGCAACAACTCAAGAAAGTTGCGGCCACATATTGATGTCTTCAAGCCTTCTACACAATCCGTCTGGGGTGCAAGTATACATCTTGTGAATAAAGAAGTTGAGGTCAAACACAATGAGACATTGTTTGATTACCGTTCATTGAGTTATATCGTTACAAAATGAGAGACAACCTATCGATAAAGAAAGTAGGTATCAAGGCACCAAGTACATTCTTACAAGTGTGAATAAAGGAGTTGGTGTTGAACACATGAAGAATCCATCGATCAGGAGACATTGATGTATTCCCAACTGTCGATGGTGAGAGAACCTGCCACTAATGACTACAAGTATCAAGGTACTCATAAGACTCTAGGTCCTATTTCCAGAATAGATGAGATGAAATCGATGGAAGGAGACCCAATGAAAGGAGAGCATTAAGGAATCTGTCATCATTCAGCATGAGGTACAAAGTAGGAGCTTCATGATTTGGAGGAAATCATACAAAGAACATGTTCACAAACCAACAACCATGTGCATCTTTCGTGTGTGCTGAGTGCAATAGGTACACTAAAAAGACCCTCTGAATAGAAGCCAATGAGGAAAATTGTCGGCAAAGGAGAGGAAACCAACAATAAGGCTAATGGAATCCAAAACACTACATGACTACATGAATCCCAATGTGTGAATATATGTCTTTCCTTTGAACACAAGGGAAACCACCCAATCAATGACCAATTATGGAATGTCGACTGTTGGGTTCAAGGTTACCTACCAATGATGAAAGTAGGACCAGAGTGCATGATAGGACTACAATATCATGTGACTCTAAGACAAACTGAGGGTATGGACAATATACAAATTCAATATTTTTGAGAAATGGCCAACATAGGTTGATAGACTTCCTCTGAACGAGAGCAAGAGACGTATGGAAGACTCCAACAACATACACTGAATGGTGAAACCATGAGATGCAGAAGGCATATATAAAATTCTCTATATGGACTGGAAGAGTAACCAGTCGGTAGAGAAGACTTTGTAACAAGCTCAACTTCCTAAGGCCATGCTAAACCCAAAAGTATGATGACAAATGGACTCAATAAATTTGTGTTTTGTTCAAAGGCGACACGACAGCTGCCAATATAATATAATACTCCCTTCCTGCCTATATTTTTTTGTTTTTTCATAGACAAATGAATGTTATGATACAGAGGACAAAATGAGTGTCACGAGTAAGAAAAACTAGTTCCAGCAGTGGAACATACCTATGCTCAATGTAAGGAGATACATGTAGGATATGGAAACTCGGGGGAATGTTCCCTCCTGTGTATAGGGTGTCAAATTACGAAGGATATAAACAAGGCTCTTCTTGGTTGAGGATGCAAAAACTGTTGAGGCAAATGGTTTATAATGCAAAGCAAGAACTTACTATAGGCTCAATACTGCAAGCAAGGGCATGAGATGCAATTACAAATTAACGCCAAAAAATGTCCTTTTTCATGAAATTTAGTCTACTTGGTGTGAAAAATGGATAAACCTGTGCCAAATAGACGTCCTCTAAAATCCAATTTACGAGTGTGAAAGAGACAAGTTCACTCAGAAATCTTTTCTCTTTTTGAAAATGAGTTAGAAAATAGATTAACTAAGACTCACGACCGTTCAAGTCCAAATTAATGAGTGTGAAAGGGACAAATCACTTGACAAACTTTTCTCTTTTTAGATGAGTTGGAGAAGAGATTAACTCCGACCTTCTAAGAGGTTTCTAGGCAACATGTAATGGGGGAGGCCAAGGCTCCCATGTTGGACTTCTGTGGGATGTCAGTATATTACAAATAGCCAACATAAGCTTGGGAAAACCCAAAGATCTCCAAGTCGAGGATGATAAAGTGCTAGTGAAGGTTATCGTCTCCATGATATATCAGATAATGTCTCTTAATGAAAAATACATAGGTGGGGTCATTGAATACCCTACAAGGCCATCCCAATCGAAAGGAACTTCCTTAGTACTTGGAGGGAGAGTAATCGGGGAGAGAAAAACTCTCTTGTGTTCATAAGGAGTGTTATCAGGGATGTTGACAACATGATTGAAGGATGCATCACCCTACAGAAGGAGATTTGGATTGACCATAGATTGCACTGGTACAACCACTTCTTCAATTCTAGGTTGAAGAGGATGCAGAACAACAGGGATAGGGGACATATCTCCCTCAACAATGGGGGTATGTTCAGGAGAATATTGCAGTAGCATGACAACCATGTCGATCAAAGGAGAAACAAGGTGTGGGGAAACCACAGACACCTCAGAATCCGAAGGGCCCTTAGGTGATCCCCATGCTTCTAGTATCCCAGCAGTAGTTGAACACAAATGATTAAGGTGATCTCCTTTGCAAGTCTTGCAAAGGAATTTAGGCTTATGTCTAAGATGTCTAAGCTTCTTGATGCCCCCAACGCCATTCCCAACTACTAGGGACATGCTCTCAACATGACTGGTAGAGGTGAGAGAGTCATATCCTACATGATATACATAGGTTGGATATGTGGCATTGATACGACTCATGGCAACTAGAGTGATGCCCCCAGCATGACTAGTAGTAGATAGGTGCAGGTCGTCAACATGACTTGCAGAGGTTATTGACCCATCTCCAACATGACTATCAGAGGTTGGTGATGGAGCTCTAGTATGATTGGAAGTGACTGGACTAGAGGTGAGTTGTGACATTTGATACCAAGGTCCAGGGAAATATTGGCTTTGAAACATTGCAAGCCAGGAAGGGTCTTGGTTTACCCTTTATCCCTTTCTAGAAAGGTAGTATCCTCCACCTAACTGATCCAAAGAGATATATATTGTAAGTATGGAAGTATGGTAAGGATTATTCAAGTGAGGATATATATTGTCTTCACTGAATTCTATGGGAATCTTCATTGAATTCTATGAAGAGATGGAAGTATGGTAAGGATTATTCAAGTGAGGATATATATTGTCCCCTTGTGAATGGGGTTCCGTAATAAGGGTAGCCCGAACTGTAAAATTGATTCTCCCTTAATGAAACACCCAGGGATATACGAGGACCCTCCAAGGGAAAAGTGTTCAAAGGAACAGGCATGGTGATCAAAGGATACATGGATGGGGTATAATAAGTAGAATAAGCACCCATTTGACCATTGGCTCCTAAAATGGCATAGCTAGGACTGGATCCGTAAGAAGGGGAGTTCCAACCTCCCATAGTGAGAGTTGGTTGAGGGACATGACTCGTGTCAAATGAATATGTAGGCAACGGAGCCATGGTGTCCTAGGATCAAATGCTAGGATTCATACAATTGGGCCAGGGAGAGGATGGAAAAGTTGAAGGCACATTCGACATGTCAACAGGAAAATGACTAGAGACCCCAAGCTTGGACTGAGTGTCATAGTTCTTCATACCATTATAAAAAATGGATGCATTTTCCCCCATGAAATGAGTGAACATCATGGGGGGGGTAGCATTAAATGAGGGAGCTAAAGGAAATCCACTATCCATGATAATGAAAACTCAGTAAAAAATCCTAAGGCCAACTAGTAATCAAAGAGCACACCAAAAATCAAATGACCAACATGCACACAAACAGGGTAAAGTGGTTGAAAGTGGCCTCCTTCCCTAAAGAAGGTATGTCTCTCCTAAGAGGGGTCTAAGACTCCTTGTTAAATATCGGAGGTAATAAAATCAATTATAAGGGCCCTCATGGGATTAACAACTAGTCGATCAGATCCCCCCAGAGAGGTAATCCTCCATAAAGGTTGTGTGTTGTCTGACCCTTATCTAACCTAGGGTACCTGCAGAATAACCCCTACAAGTAACCTATGTGGCACCTATGTCAAGAAAATAAGAAACCAATGTATAATCGATGCATAGGCGAGCAGTTGTAAGTCATGTCCACCATATGGGCAGGGTAGCAAAGCCCAAAATGTTGAAAGCACCGCCTCTCACAGAGGTAAGGGAAATAACAAGATCCCCAGATATGAATAGATCCCCAGAAATATATCTGACGCTAAGAAGGTATTAGGGGGATATCCCTTCAACCAACCTCGCATGGCATTGTGATTAAATCCAGTGTGAGTGGAGCCTCTTGATATTACCAATTATACAATGGATTTCTCCACTCCCTTTGTCAAACACATATGTTGATTTTACTTCCTTGGAGAATTTTACTCACAAAATCCTATTCCAAGCCACTAAATCCTAATCTAGTTTGTGCACCCTAGAAAATAAAATCATGACGAATCAATTTTAAATTATAGCGTTAATTTTAGTGGTCATGCTTACTCAAAAAGGTATGGTAGTGAAACTCATGATGTTATGACTCAACAAGAGAAGTAAATATGAATATAATGCAAAGTTCTAACTTTGATTTTCAATGAATGATATGCTTCTTAAAACAAATGCAATTTTCAATTTCAACACTGCAATTCTGAAGTAAAAATGCAATCTTTCTTTACATGCGCTAAGCTAATGAAAAAGACTCAAAATATCAAAATGCCAAACAATGCAAAATGCCTAATATTTTTGTATTTTCAATAGAATAAAAATGAAAATGCATGCACTGAACAACAACTTGATATATATAAATCTATTGTGTATACAAAGAGATAACTCAAGTAGGATACCAAGCAGCAATACACCCATCCCAATGTACAAGGACAATCAAAATGAAAATATGATGAGAGAGAACCTACCTAGAAATTCAACCAAAGATAGGTTTCATGTCATCCCACTGACACTTAACAGTGACTATAGAGACCTAAGAAGGCTTAGCAAGCATCAAATCCCACCCAAAAACCATCCAACCAAGAAAACAATAAAACAAGGCTGATGTACATGACTATTCAAGGAAATAAAGTGTATGTACTCAGCTTGCAGAGGGACAACCTGCGTATATACATGACTGGCAAGCCAAAAACCGTGTATATGTTTCAAAAACAAAGCCAGGTAAGGGAGAAGGATGAAAAACTCAGACCCAGAGTGAACAAAGGCTGTCAAGTAATGATACAGCAAGAAACGCAATATGAACGAGAGCAATCTAAGGAGAAAAGTACTCCAAACCCTAAGAAATAAGAGTCAATCCCCAGTATGGTCATCAATATTGTTACAAGGAAAATATCTCTATGGATAGGGTAAACCACAACAGACGGAAATGACTACAGAAATCAACTCTATTCTCAAGCATTCTATGTAAACAAATATGCTAGCAAGATAATATAGCATGCCTACCTCATCCAGACGTTCAATGAAGTCCACTGTTGAACACTTGATCCAAAGCAATATACCTGCAACTAGTCATCAACAACAAAGAAAAGAAATCATATGGTGATAATATATGATGTTAGAGCATTCAATAGAATAATCCATTAATAAACATGACAAATACGCCCATGGAATAAGAATTCAAATATTTGCAAGATATCAATTGGATGAGAAAAAAGTATTTCTATTAATATATTACCAACAGAAGTGAAAATGTTACAGACTTTCGTGTCGGCACGGTTTAGAACTGAGAAACTAAGTTCCTTCTAGTTGGGCCTCCACCACTTCAATCCTCCACCAAAGGAAAGCTCATAGAAGAGAGACAATGAAGTTCTCAATCAAATAAGGGAGGAGATTGGGAGCTGAACACTGTGTTCATACTTAAAGGACAAAGGGATGCAGACTCAATATGAAGTAAATAATTTCTCTAGAGTAACTTTTCTCTCAAAGTTGAATTATTTCTCCTATTTTCCATAGCTCGGAATTGGCCCATTTATAGCCTTCAAATGGAACTAAAGGGCAAATTTGGAATGCTTCCAGTATATGGAAGGCCAAGGATCATAGATCTCCTGTCGTGACATGGAAAATTGACACTAATTTTCATTTTTGGGCATAAATCCTGATGTACGCAGGTTGTAGTGGTGCAACCTGCATGTGTTGTATAGTAGGAAATGTGTGTACATGTGGAAAAATATGTATTTTTATCTCTGGGATTTACAAACAAAGATTATAAATCTACATAGGGGAATGGAAAAAGGCCTTCTGTGCAAGATTTCATAGGGTGAGGCAAATCTTACTATAACAGTATGGGTACATGTACAGGTACTGTGATAGTAACAAAAAGGTGTGGAGGAGAGCTCAATGAGTGAGTGAATGATCGTGGCCTGAATGAATGAATGGAAAATGAACTAAGTTCAAAATATATGTATGCATGTTCCCAACTTGACACTTGTCATGTTGGGAGCTACTTTGGCCCACTTGTACCCATCCTTAGAACTTAGGATAAAATAATTATCCATACTTTATACTTTAAGGAATATTAATATAATATTTCTTTTTGGCTTAAGCTCCCTAGCTTATCCCTTTTCCTTAACTTTTATCCCCCCCTTTCCCTAACTAGTGGAGTTTAGTCTCCCATACTCTTCTATCGTGGTTGGTCTACATGCAATGATGTATTTTATATTAATGATGAGACATATACAAAAATAATATCATTGGCCTTTAGTATCTAGGCTCTCTGGCCTAATTCAAAACATAAGCCTCCTAGTTTATAATAATTGTCTCACCAACCTATAAAACACAACATATACACACAGGCTCGCTGGCCTCAACATCACGTGCACTTAAGTTTGCTATGCGCAGTATCCTGGAATGTGCACACTTCATCATTTTAGTGTGCAGTACATGTGCACCCTATACCATGGAAGGTCCATACAAAAAATGATATCAAACATCTCACCAGCTTAATTACATTTTCATTTACATTTACAATTGGGTTCAGCCTAGGGGTATTACAGTTTCCATTGGATATAATTCCAATCAATAATTTTCAGTGATAACAGCTAGGTTTTTACTATTAAATCACTAGGAAGCAATTTTTGGATTTGAAAATTAGTCACATAGAGTTGTATGTGAAAATTGGCAAGAAATCCCTCCAAATGAATTTGGTTCACAATGAAAATTTCCAACCAACTGAATGACTACACAAACTAACCCAAGGAAATCAAGAATAGGGTTTAAATATTTAGGGGCCCCAAGGCTAGAGTGGTCTTCCCAATAGATTCATGGACCCCCTCATATGCCCCCCAACACAATATGGGTGATAATTAATCAAATATAGCATAAGGTTTTAGCCCCTCGATTCCCCCCTCTCTCATGGAATCATATCACCCTATAACTCTTGTCCTTATTCATCCTACATAAATCCATTGATGTAATTTTATTATTAAAATGTTCAAAGAATTTACATTTTTATATGCACTCCAAACTTTCATTAAATAAACAAACTACATTAATAAACTAGGGACTCAAAACTAGGGTGTTACATTCCCCTCCCCCTTATTTTGACATTGTCTTTGGTGCATATACAAAACAGGAAACAAAATTTCAAAATTCTTAAAAAATTTACAGGTAGTCTACCCACATGGTGTCTTCATGTTCCCAAGTAGCATCTTCAAGACCGTAGTAGGCCCATTGAACTTTTACTAGTTCTCATTGAACTTTTACTAGTTCTATGACTCAATTCCGAAGCACTTTGACCTTTCTATCCAAGATGTGCATCGATTGGACCTGAAAGACCCCTTTTGGCTCCACCTGAATCAAATGCCAATAAATAACATGGTTAGGATCATGTACGTATTTTTTTATCAAAGAGACATGAAATACATTATTCACATTCATGGAAGCATGTATGGTACTGGCCCTATTCTATCCAATATCTCAAATGGACCAAAGAATATGGCTTCTATCATTGTACAACTTCCCAACTTTAATGAACTCTTCTTGGGATTCATTTTCAAAATCACATGCTCTCCCACTTTAAATTCTCTACTTTTCATGTTCTTATCTGCATAAATTTTGTATCTATCTTGTCCTACCTTCAAATTCTACTTAATTTTAACCATGTGGTCTTCCATATCCTTGAGCAATTCTGGCCCAAGTACCACTCTGTATGTTGGGTTGTCCAAACTCACTGGAGTATTGCATTTTCTCCCATATAAAGATTCAAATGGGATCATCTTCAATGAAGCTTGATACCCATTATTGTAGGAAAACTCAACCAAATGCAAGTAATCTTCCCACTTAGATGTGGCGTATCCATCACATACATTCTTAACATGTCTTCAATTACTTGGTTGAAACTCTTTGTCTTCCCATATGACTGTGGATGGTATGTTTTACTAAATTTCATATTTGTACCATATACCTTAAATAATCCCCTCCATAAATTTGAATTGAACTTGGTATCTCTGTCTAAGACAATTTATTTAGATATTCCATGCAACCTAGAAATATCCCTCATGTAAATTTCTGCAATATTAGCTATTGTATGAGTCATTTTTACATGAAAAAAATGAGTAGCCTTTATCAATTTATCAAAAAATACCATTATTGAATCATGTTTCCTTGTTGTCATGTGAAACGTAGTGATAAAATCAATGGTTACCACTTCCCATTTCTTCTCTAGAATTGACAATGGTTGTAGAAAACCCGACGGGTTTCTATGCACAGCTTTCACTCTATGGCATTGCATACATATGGAAATGTAATTAGTAGCATCCTTCTTCATTCCAAGATAAAATAATTATCTTCTTATTTCTGCAATTGTTTTATGGTAACACGGATGTCTGGCAAATGGAACATTATGCATTTCCTTTAACACCAAGTTCCTAAGTTCTCTGGAACTAGAAAAATAAATTCTATTCTTGTGCATAAGGAATCCATACTGTTTAATCTCATACACTTTGAATTTTTTTTCTATATTCTCTTGTTGTAAACTCTCTTTTATGTGTAGGTAATGTCGGTTTGTAATAGAAACATACAAAATTATGCGCTTTAAATCTAACCAATGCATACTATTGGTTGTAGCATGCATGGGATGTAATCTCCTAATGAGTGCATCAAAAACTTTATTCTATTTCCCTCTGATATGCTTGATATCAAAATCATACTCACTTAAACATTATAGCCATATTGTGTGTCTGGAATTCAAAGTTGGTTTCTCAAAAAGGTAATTCATACCACTATGGTATGTTCTTAATTCAAATTTCTTCCCCATGAGATAATGCCTCCACATATTCAATGCATAAAGTATATCAGCATGATCCAAATAATGTGTGGCATAGGTCCTCTCATGGTCTTTAATATTTTTGGTCTCATAACTAATGACATGTCAATTTTGAGTGAGGACCCCTCCAAGTTCTTCTTTGCATGCATTTGTACAAACTACAAAATTTTCATTTGGGTCAACAATCTTTAAAATAGGTGCACTAGTAAGTAGTTCCTTCAACAAATTAAAAATATCTTCACAATTTTTTTTCCATACAAACTTAGTCCCCTTCTTTTGTAAATAAGTGATGGGATGAGAAACCTTAGAGAACCCTTTTATACACTTCTTGTAGTATTCAACTAATCCCATAAAAGATCTAACTTTTGAACATTCTTTGGTGTTGGCCAAAATTTCCACTTACCATTTTCCCAGAAAATTTGTTATGTGGTGGGATTAGCTGAAACAAGTTGAAAACATCAATGAGAGTAGGATGACTTGGAAGCAATTTAAGAGGTATTTTCAGAAGGAGTATCTTTCAGAACAGTACTATGACAAGAATATGCAAGGGTTATTTGAACTTGGGTTGGGGAACATGACCATGGGATAATATGAAAAGCAGTTATTGGGATTGTTAAAGTATGTAGGATTTATCGAGGACAAGAAGGTAAATTTACATAGATTTTTTATCCAGGTGGATATTGTTGGCCACCCACCTATTCCAATTGGCTCCTCTTGTTCACTTTTAGTTCAACACATTCTTTCGTACTTATTTGTAATTGTGGGTTCTACACTTTTGGGGTTGTTTGAACCCCTACACATCTTCCAGGTGGATACTGGTGGCCTCTCACCTAATCCAACTGGCTTATTTTGTATGTTTTCATGTCAGCACATCTTGTTGTACTTCCAGGGTCATTTTGGAGCCCTAAACAGTGTTTTTTTGGCTCGCCATAGTCAAAATGTAGACGGAGTTAAAGATTGATGGCGTAATGTGTATTTCTATGAAATACCTTTCCAACGATCTATCACACGCCTAAAATAGAGGTCGTATGCAAAATTTACGACCCCGAGAAGTTAAAGTACCAACTTACCCATAGGGGCCCACATGACTTTTGGCATTTTACCTCCTAGGGTTAGGTTTTTGAATGTCTAGGGTTTTGGAATTCATGAGTAATATCAAAAATGCCTATGGATCCTCATTGTAATCATTCTTCTTAGACAGATGCGCATAGAATCAACATCTATTCTTAGAGATAGGTACCACCATTCGAGAAAGTGTTTTAGTTTTGTAGTTTTATTGTTTCAACCTATTTCATTTATTCAATAGAAGATATTGTTCATTGGATATCTGTGTTGTTCTTCATATTTCTATGTTTATTGTATTCAGTCTTTTAATCAATTTGTTCCTCTCCTAAATATGAATTAGTGGTATTAGAGAAGTCTTCTCTTCATTCATTTTTCTTTGTGCATGTCCCCGACAAGATCTGGGTACAATAAGTTGGGACTTGAACCAATTGAGTTGTTGCAATATCGGTCACGCTGAGCCCGAAAACAACCCATGGGGGATGAAAAGAAATATGTTGGAGCAGGATATCCTATTAAAATGTTTCTCAAGGAAGCCCTCTCGCGACAAAGAAAGGAAATGATGGACAACTTTGTGTAGATCCTTCGACGACTGCCCACATGAGAAGCATATTCATCAAGTGGCCATGCAACCCCCTTCAA
>CBVK0100670091.1:0-16333 GCA_900067695.1 Picea abies
ACCAAATATTGGATTTGATCTAAGATAGTTTGAATAAGATAATAACAACATATCCCATGAGATCCATGTTCCCAAATTCGTAGAAATGGGTCCTCACTTAGTCAAACCACTTAGCTACATAATTGTAGGCTAGTTAGACCAATTTTGGAAATCTCAACCATACGCCCCTTGTTTTGCACATTTTGCATGTTTTCTTGGTGAGTCACCTAAATGACTCTATTATGCACAAAACCCATATTTTATATTTTTGATATTCCTCTTCATTTGATCAGAAATGTCATGGAAATTTTGACTACCAGAATTGCCAGTCAATTGCAAAATTGTCAATAGCTGCATGATTGCCAACAACTACAAAATTGCATAAGTAAGTTAGGAAATAACAATATCTACCCTAAGTAATCATCAAAACATGGGAAATCAACCACTTTAGTGTAAGTATGCCACGTGAAGCTCATATAAGGTAGAAATGGTCGAATGTGGTAATATAAGTGATAAAAGGAATGATGATGAAGGGGAAAAGTGAATGAAAAATGACTAAATGGCATTGTAAAATGTGTTATTTCCGAGGTCCAACAATCACCAACTGCTTCTCGTGTTGTATGGACCCATCTAGGAAGTGGTGGTGCTAGTGCAAGTTCATATTCAATGAACTTGACTTGAGGAAGGTGAGCAAGAAGAGGTGGATTTCATCCTCATTGTCATTATCTGAAGAAGAATCCAGATTAGGATCATGAACATAAAAGTTGGGAATAGATTATGGCACATACGCCAAATATGACTCACAGGATGAAGATGGAACAAACATTGAATTAGGCTTGTAGGCCGAGAGACCTTCATCAAACTTAACATCTCTCCTAATAATGATTTCAATGGAATGAGTTGAAGAAGTTTATAGCCTTTTACATCTTCAGAATATCCAACAAAAATGCACTTCTCACTTTTAAGTTGTAAATCTTTCCTTTTATCATCAGAAATGTGGGCACATGCTTCACTACCAAACATGCGGAAGTGGCTTACATCTAGTTTAATTTTACTCCATGCTTCTTCTGGTGCTATATTTTTAAATCCTTTATGGGAGTGTGATTAAATATGTAATTGGAACAATTAATGGCTTCCACCTAAAAACGAAGATGTAATCCCATAGATTAGATCATACAATTTGTCATTTCCTTTAATGTGTGATTCTTTCTCTCGGGAACACCATTTTGTTGTGGTGTGTATAGAACAATATGTTGCATATGAATGCTCTATGCAATGCAGTAAGTTGTAAATTTGTCATTAACATATTCGCCTCCATTATCAATTCTTAACTTCTGCAGTTGATGTCTAGAATGTTTTTCTACAAGGGCCTTATAGGCCAAAAACATGTCAAAATATTCACTCTTAAGTTTTAAGAAATAAACTCAAGTGTGTCTGGAGAAGTCATCAATGAAAGTTAAGAAGTGTTTGAACTCAAACAAAGAAGAAGAAGGAAGGAAACCACAAAGATCACTATAAACAAGTTGCAAGGGGGTCAAGGCGTGCTAAGAGGCATGTTTGTCAAAACTATCCTAATGATGTTTTTTAAGAACATAGCTAGCACAAACACCATCTCCGCAAGAAATGAGAGGAAGACCAGACAACATATTTTGATTACATGGATTTTGCAATGAGCGATAGTTTTAGATGACCAAATCACTCATGCCAAAGTTTTCTCAAGTCATCTCTATGAGCAATAAAAAATGATGGAAAAGATTATGACCCAAAGTTGTCAAATATGTACAACCTAGTAATATCATCAACAATTCCAGTTGCTAGGACATGCTTAGGATATTTTAAATCCTTGATTACAGCTTTGTGAGGTGAAAACTCTATTGTTTTCCCTTCATCTGAATGAGTGATTTGAAATATTGATAAAATATTTCAGGACGGACTTGGAACACAAAATACATCATTAAAATGGCCATCATCTAGCTAAATTGTTCTAGAACCTACAACAATAAGAGATATATCATCACCAACAAATATTTGTTTGGTGTTACATTCATTGAGAGAAGAAAAAATGGCTTTATATTGAGCAATATGATAATATGATCTAGAATCAATAAGCCACTCATTAGAAGAAGTAGGTGTTGCATTGAAGAAAAAACAAAAGTAGAAATTGCATATCCATGAGAAGAAGAGTTAGAAGAAGAAGAAGCAAGATTGATGTTGTGCTTCTTCATTGTTGTTTCGAAGGCCTCAATCTTCTTAAAAACTTTAGACTCCAAATGATCATATTTCCCTAATCCATAAACAATAGGCCTATAGCTTGTCTGTTTTGTCAACACAAATCCTCTACAAAAATAACATTTTCAGTGTCTTTACAATTCAGAGTTCAAGAGTTCAAGCTTCTTCATTCCATGTGGTTCAAATATAAGGAATGTTCCTTGTCTATAGATACAAAGAATTTGCAAATATAATGCCATGATGAAAACTTTCACTTCTACTCTCAAATTTCTTCTCTAGATTTGTGTCTCCAATTGCATGTGCAATAGCTTTCAGTTGATTCAAAAACTCATATGACCTCCTTGTCATGGGTATGATACTACCCTCAAATATACTTGTTCTTCTGATAACCTCTAAAAATGAGGCACCCTTGGACCAATGGTAGATGGCATCCATCAAATGTAGATGGGATGTTGGCTCAACATACTACTCTATATCAACTTTTGACTTGCACTCACATTGTGCCTATGCAATCCATCATGCACTATCTTGAAGTTAACGCAATGGATTCACAAGTTCATTAGTCAAATGTATTGTTCAACTGTTTTATCACATGGAATGAAGTATCTTGTAAGTGATGTTATTTTATGGTGATTTATCTCGTTGAATGTGCCATTGAACATAAATTATGTTACAAGAATTTTATCTCCTATGTCAATGCGACACGCAACCCGACCTTTCCAAGTCGCTTAAGTGTAGTTGAGCGATTTTTTAAAACTTTGTAGGTGACTCTTGAGTGATTTTTTTTAAAACTTTGTAGGTGACTCTTGAGTGATTTTTTTTAAAACTTTGTAGGTGAACCATCAATTACACCAACAAATAGAATAGAGTGAATCATTGTGATTGGTACACATCAAACAAATGCTTGATTTCCTTAATGTTGGGAGTAAAAAAGAACTAAAGAGAGTGATAATACATTTAACCATTTTTCCATCAAACAAACTGGGGAGTTCGTGTGGTAACACAATGTCAAAATAAGATTAAGCCAGATCATTCAATCACACAACAATATAAATACAACACAAGACAAATATTTCAAATGCACAATAGACACATAGTTTTTTCCATGGAAACTCCAAAAGAGAAAAGTGGATTTGATGGGGATTTTATTAAGTAGGAAACTGATTACAAAAGAGTGATCTACACATGGATGTACTATATTTTTACTCATGGGCAGGAAATTTGCAGATGGCCATGGTTGAACAAAAATCTTCACTAATCATGGGACAAACTTAATGTCTTCTTCTCCTCTGATCATCAATCAAACTACTTCTTTGAGCTCTCATTTCTATTACTGCCCTTCTGTATTTCCTCCTCTTTGCTCCATTAAATGCTCTTCTTCATTACAATCTGAATTTTTAATGGGCTTCCTTGGGAGGCCAACTAGCACAATGGTTCATTTCAACTTCCAAGGGAATTTTGAACATTTTCTCAACTTTTCCAAAAGCAATTAGGTGCTTATTACTGAGTTTACAAATAGATTTTTTGTGAGGATCCAATTAAGATCACACCCCACCATTTGTAGGCTTTTGTTCACCAAAATCTTTAACTGCCTTCAATATTCTTCTTCTTTTCCTTCAAGCATTCTCCAGTAAATCTCTAAGAAAGAATGCCTCCACTACAAGATGGAGGATAAGAACTTAATAGGGGTTTCCTTTGGCATGAGCCTATTTTCCATCTCATGGATAAATATGAAATTCACTGGTGTAATGGGTTGTTAAACGATCATTGTTCCTTGGGCTGCAAGCACAAGTCACTCCTCTTTCCCCTTGACCTTGATTCTCCAAGATTTCTTCTCGGTTGTTCGGTTCTTGGGATGGTGTAATGTCCCCCAACTTAACTAAGGAACATCACCATGGAGAGTTACTCATAAATTAAAATTTTATGCTTTACCAGTGACAACAATACACACAGATTTAACCATTCTGCTATCATTATTTTAAATGAAACTACAACATGCTGAAATAAACATGAATGCAGTTAATAAACGCAATTACAACAACATATAAATCATTCTCAAACATAGAGTTAATGCACAACAATAAAACTCATAGTATAACTCAGATTCATGGTCAAACACTTATCTTTTCATAACAGTTGTGCAACCAATTGTTTGGGACAGACATTCCACCCAAACATAAACTTGTTTTTCTAGATCTCAACAACAAATGACTCTAAGTTGGGGCTAGGAATCCACAAAAGAGGGTTTCTCTCACTACCCACTCACAACTCAGATAATCTCACAACCCACTAGCATTCTCCTATAACTATCTCGATTTCCACCAGCTCTCTTCCTCTTGACCTTCCCAACCCAAGGAATGTACCCCTTCACCTCTATCAGTCCATCAAGAATCCAATTCATTTATCATGGTCTCTTTGGACCAGGTAACCGTAATCTCACTATTGGGAACTCAAGGGAACTCAATGGTAAGAAAACTACCAGGAAAACAACAACAATAACTTATTGTTATAGTACAACTCACACATGAGTTCACTCTTCGGGCCTAACGACCTGGTTCTTCTGCAAGCCTGACAAATTGCCTCTTTAGTATTTATCTCAAAAAATGCTCCATAATTTCCCCTCCAATGTTTCTCCAGCTCCAATGTTCTTCTCCTCTATTCTATACTTGTTGTTCATGTAAAAACATGATTGTTAAAATTGCTCCCTTTGGACATATGAATTTTATTTTTTGCGTCAAGCAAGTTGACTACTCACTCTCCCCAATGTTTATTGTACTTCAATTTCTTGTTCCCAATAACTATGGGGTGTGACTTCTCACACCCACCCTCTTACATGTATTCAATGATTGGGATCTCATACACTCGATTAGAAAATAGATGGTTCTCCACAATGATAATAAAATTTAGAAATATGGGTTTGAATTAATACCCATAAATAATTTCCCCCTTGGACCCCTCTTAGACACTCCATTCTCTTATGGAAAACTCACCCCCCATCTTTTTCCATGTCCCCCAACAACTGGCATCACATTTAATTATTAAAAATTAGAAATACAATTTGCATATTACATCGCTTGGCCATAGCCACATTTCATTATATCTACATAAATCATTAATTAAACTAGGAATTATAGTGGGGATGTTACATTCCCTCTCCCCTACAATTGTGCACCATCCTCGGTGCACAAATCCATCACAAAATACATATACAAATTTACATCACAATGCCTAGAAAATGAAAATTTCACAATTTTTATACTCCAACGACAGTTCCACCCATAATCCCTTGTTCCTAGCAACCCGTTGAACCAAGGAATGTGCCCCCTTTAATGCTCTCGGTCCATTGGGCTCCACCATTATTTTATCAGGGTTGTCAGTGTAGGTGACTATAAATTCTGAGATGTGGTCCCAGAACTCTAGTTGCCCAAAATGGAGTTTTGTTTTTAGCATTTTTAGCTTCTATATTGTCAAAAAATTGTGGGTGTTCCTCTCACATGGTTTCTTCATTCTCCCATGTAGCGTCTTCAGGATCATATTAGTTCCATTAGACCTTTACCAAGACAATTGATTTGTTCTTGAGCACTTTGAATTTCCAGTCTAGGATGCACATTGGTTCCACTCAGGAATCGCCTTCATATTCTACTTGGATTACAGTCCAATCACTTATGTGGTTAGGGTCAAGAACATATTTCTTTAATAATGACACATGAAATACATTATGCACTCTCATGGATGAAGGAAATTCTATCATGTATGCAACTAGCCCTATCTTCTCTAAGATTTCAAAAGGTCCACAATATCTCACTGCCAACTTTGAGAAGCTACCCAATCTTAGTGAACCTCTCTTCGCTTTCACTTTTAAAAATACATGTTCTCCCACTTTAAAATATCTAAAAACTTTGTTCCTATCTGCATAACTTTTCTTCCTGTCCTAGGAATCTTTTAAGTTATGCCTAATCTTTGTCATCTTCTCTTCCATTTTCTTCAACAAAACTGTCCCAATGATAGCTTTGTCCGCCGGGTTATCCCAACTTACTGGTGTGTTGCACTTTCTTCCATACATTGCTTCAAATGGGATCATTTTTAAGGAGGCTTGATACCCGTTTTTGTAAGAAAATTCCATTAAGTGGATATAATCCTCCCACTTTGATGGTTGGTCCATCACATACATTCTGAGCATTTCCTAAATTATTATGTTAGTCCTCTATGTTTTCCCATCTAAATCTGGGTGATATGTTGTACTGAGATTGAGATTTGTCCCTAATCCTTTAAACAAACCTTTTCAAAAATTGTATGTAAACTTTGGATCTCTATCTGGAACTCCTGACTTGGGCACTCCATGTAACCTGGCAACATCCGTCATGTAGATTTCTACAATATTTTTTGCATTGTGTGTAGTCTTTATTGGAATAAAATGTGCGGCCTTAGTTAATTTTTCCACCACTGCCATGATGTAATCACGTTGCTTCACTATTCTGGGAAGCTTAGTAATAAAATCCACTGTGACAACTTCCCACTTTCATTCTGGAATGGACAATTGTTGCAATAACCCAATTGGATGCCTAGGTTTTGGGTCCACCTTCGAGCATTCTAGGCATATGGATATATAATTAGCCACTTCTTTCTTCATTCACGACCAAAAGTATTATCTTCTTACATTCGCAATTGCTTATGATATCCAAGGTGCCTAGCATATGGAACATTGTTCATTTCTCTCATCATTTCATTTTTCATCTCACTAGAATTTGACACATATATCTTTCCTCTGTACATGATAATTCCATCTTCTTGCAACTCATAATAATTTAAATTTCTACTGTAAATTTCCTTCTTGTAATGTTTCTTTTATTTCCAAATAATGTTGATATGAATTTGTTGCTATAATAATTTTATCTTTCAGATTAGTCTTGTATATGCTAATGGATGCAATATGCATCTCATGCGCTCTCTTACTGAGTACATCATCCACTTGATTCTCTTTTCTTTTGATGTGTTTAATTCAAAGTCATATTCACTAAGGAATTCTAGCCACCTAGTTTGTCTGGAATTTAATGTGGGTTGTCCAAACAAATGTTCCAGACCACAATGGTTTGTCCTTAGCTCAAATGTCCTCCCCATGAGGTAATGTCTCCACATTTTTAGTGCATGAATATTGGCTTCTAATTCTAGGTCATGTGTAGCATAGTTCCTCTCACGCTCTTTTAATTTTCAGGACTCATAGCATACCACATTATCCTTTTGAGTGAGAAATTCACCAAGACCTTCCTTGCACACAAAAAACTCTTCATTTGAATCTGCAATCTTCATTTTTAGTGCATGAATATTGGCTTCTAATTCTAGGTCATGTGTAGCATAGTTCCTCTCACGCTCTTTTAATTTTCAGGACTCATAGCATACCACATTATCCTTTTGAGTGAGAAATTCACCAAGACCTTCCTTGCACACAAAAAACTCTTCATTTGAATCTGCAATCTTCAAGATTGGCGCACTTTTTCAAAATGTCTTTCAATTGTTGAAATCTTTCTTCACATTTGGGAGTCCATACAAATTTCACTCCCTTCTTTTGCAAAGTGATTGAGTTTGCAATCTTTGAGAATCCTTTTATGAATCTTTAGTGATAACCAACAAGACCCATTAATGATCTGACCTCTGTAACACCCCATTTTCTAAACCTCTAATTATATGTAACTAATCATGATTAATGATTTCCATGTGATGACATATAAAAATTGTAATTATATTAATGTTGGTTTAAAATGCCAACAATTGATTGTGGGGTGAAGCCTTGAATGTACGATCCATCATACCAGAAGAGGGATTAATGAGGGGGCAGGAAGGGGATTCATATGAAAAGATCCCAAGCGACCTTGGTGAATAATGCGAAGGAAATGATCTTATTTCATCTAACTTGCAGCTGGAGCCAAATGATTAATGGGAAGGGGTTGGTAGTTGAACAACCAAACCACCCTCAATGAATACATATATAGAAAATCTAGCTAGGACAATAGAGACTGCCAAGCCAAAGGTACAACAGAGTACCAAGTCTGTAGCCAGATTGACCTACGGGTTTTCCTTCTAACAAAAGAAAAGAAGGGATGGGTCGAGAACCTTCCCAAGGGGACTACGTGTAGGGAATGCACGATGAGGAGAATCCTGAGAAAAATGGATAACACGGGGGCAGACACAATGGGTGGAGACCCGAAGAGAAGAGTTGTTGCAAGTGAACGTACAAGTGAGTGCAAAGAATCCCTAGTGGTAACATGGCTTGGCACGTGGGTGGCCATAATGTTGAGAATGAATTATTTTGAGCCTATGGTAGGGTGTAAAGGTGGACACCCACAGTCAGTTGGTTGGCTACATCTTGTATTATATAAGTATTCCTTACTCCCTATGTATTGAGTAGGATAATTAGATGGATTCCTATGGATGTGCTAAAGTTGTACATGCCTGAAATTGATGAAATTTATGTTGGTTCCTTGGTAAGTCCTTGCATCCGAAGGACCGTGTTTAATGTGAGTCCTCATATTTGAACAATTTAGGAACCGTATATTTGAGCTTCATGTGTGTGAAGTAGGGTCTTTTTAGTGGTGTGATGTCTATAAATATAATACAAGTACATAAATTAAGAGATGGATACTAATGTTTAAGATAAATGGAATATTGTGATAATGGCATGTTGGAGACCAATGAAGGTCGATGAACCTTATGTTGTTTCCCCTCTCCTTAACCCGAAGGGTTCTGGGAAATAGACTCTTCATATGAGTGTCAAGTAATAGGCTTTGTGCTTGCTGTAAATGGAATAAGAACCTTAATCCCTGCATAATCCTCCTATGTGAAGGTTGACGGGTTGTGGGATGTAAATCTTCATCCGAGGAAGGGGAAGAATACCGTAATAGTTTCCTAAGTAAGGTGGAGGCCAAGAGGGCCTAGTAAAACCTTGGAAAGTGTTTAGAAGTTTCCTTTGAATGGATAAGTCCAATTTTCAAGCTGTAAACATGAAGAAATCAGGTGTATGAGACAAGATACAATGCAATTTGCTGATTTGGCTTAGTGGATAGATATGAACCCTTCATCGCAGAAGGATATGATTCCGGGAGAGTATGTCTTCCAAGTCAATAAGAGTTGTTAGATCCTCCAACAATATTTCTAGGAAATCCTGGACCATAGACAAGAAACAAGAGTCAATTGAAGTGTGAGGTCGTAAGGGACTCCAATGAGGGCGACTCCGAGTTAAAGTGAGCCATTGATTCCTCTAAGTACGTACCATAAAGAATTGCGACCATTGATACTATGTGCGAAGAACAAGGTTCCATCCCCTAGATCCATGCCTTACTATATAAGCGCGAAGAGAGTGAGAGAGAAGACGATGTGGTGTGCTAGTAAGGCACCCCACATGTCCTTAGAAGTGATAGGTGTCACTGGACGAATGGTTGACGAAGCATGAGTGGTCTCAGAAGGCTGTGAAATCCTTATGGTGTCGGTGGTGATCTAGACCATCAATACTATACGGGTTAGAACCCGACCATTTATTATGGAGGAACCATCGAAGCCAGTCGTCAGAGTGGCCTCCTTTATGGCACTCCGATGAGAAAGGCCCGATGGAAATTTCGGACCATTAATCGGAGTAAAGGTGATATCAATTCTCAATCGTAGATATCCATAGGGTCTCATCTAAGTGATATTGATAGGGAAGGTGATGCCTTGATGAAATCATGTTGATGAGAAATGTCTATGTGTCTGAGGGTAATACTAGCGTGGTAGCTTACATGTCCCTTAGGAAGATGCGATGCGATATTTGATTGGTCGATGGGTCGAGCATGGACCCCATTGGGTGAGAAGGGCCTTAAAACTCCGCTTGAACCTTAGTCGTGAGGTCTTCATGAAGAGATCATGAACGTTCTTCGCAGGACATTTTTCGAAGTGAGTCTCGGAGAGACACCCTGAGAGAGGAACTCCGAGGAAATATCAGAGTCTTTGATTGGAGAAGGTTGTGGTTAAACGATGACCATTGATCTACTGAGACCAAATGAGATCTGAGCTAGAATTGTGACCATTGATCCACTCGAATAGGAAGAGCTATGAGAGGAGAATCTTGACTGTCCTTCAGAGGAGGTTGTCGGAGTAATTGCGGAAAATGGGAAAAAATTAACTTCAATGGGAGTACTCCGAGGAAAAATCTGGTCTGTTGATCAGAGGGTGGTCGCGAGGAATGATAGCTATCGATTGGTCTTGAGCCTTATCATTTCCCTTGGCAAAGGAAAGTGACACCATATTGACGGAGGAGTTAGTCTAGTGGTTAGCGTGTCATAGGTAGGACAAGTGACATCACCTAAATGGTAAGTTGATTATATCCATGACGATGTGTATGCTACATCAAGTCCACTTGGAATTCCACATGTCGAGTAGTATTCATGCCACATGTCGTGGTATTTTGGGCATACCAAGGGGATGGTTGTGACACGATGTAAGTGCCCCATGTATTGGGGGTGAAAAGTGTCTCCCTAGGAGTGGCCCTATACCAAGGGTCATACGAAAAGGGGGGTGGGGAAACCATACACACTCGCCCTAAAGCCTAGCTGTTAGATCTTTGGTGAGGAGATCCAGACCGTCCATCGTAAGGTTCTTATCGGAATGAAACTCAGAGATACACTCTGATGGAGGAGCTCCGAGATGAAACTCTGATCGTTGATCTGTCAGGAATTGGAGGAGCTCCGAGAGAAGATCTTGGTCATTCATTGCAAGGCACTCTTCAGAATGTATGCATGAAGAATACTCCAACAGGGATGCTTCGAGATGAAATTCTAGATCTTCAATCTGCCAAGGTCCAAGGGACCCTGTGGATGATCTAGATCGTCAATCCTTAGTCGAAGAATCAAGAAGAGGATGTGGATGGTGCCACGTGTCACAATGCAAGTGGTGCCACATGTTGATCTTAGAAGGCACCACATGTCATAATTATTTGGAAATCATAGGTGAAATTCTATGGGGAGTATGAGTTCCATGTGTCAGGTGGTGATAGTGCCATGTGTCACATGAAGAGGGTGTTACATGTCAAAAGGATTTGGTACGGATTAGAAGACTTGACCTAATCCTAGTCGTCCATTACCAAAACCCTAGATTCATTTGATTATGTCGGAGGAGGTATCCATCAGACTTAGTTGTCGGAGTATGCTAGGTTTCCCGTTGTGGGAATAATCTAATGGTAGGATCCCAATAGTGACAGAAGGAGATGGAAGGAGCCCGATAAAATGTGGGTTGAGGTATGACATGGTCGATGCCATGTATGCGCCATGAAGCATGGCGTGTGTACTAGAGAGCCACATCAGTGCCACGAAGCATGGCATGTGTACTAGAGAGACACATCAGTGCCACGTAGGAGGATGTGGGTGACAAGTTTCCATGTGGGTGACATATGGCAATGAGGTGGCATTTGGTCAACAAAGACCAAGATTTTGAGAAGCCATAAATTTTGATCCAGAGCTTGGTTTTGGGAAAAATTACAATCGTTGGAAAGCTCTTGACGAGTAGAAGATGATGGTTCCCTCAAAAGGAAGTTTTGAGATAGTTAAGGGAAAAAAATTTAATACCCCATTCCCTTAAAAACTACTTAGGGGGTTGGGTGTGTTACAAAGTGGTATCAGAGTAGACTATAAAACTAGGCCTAGATGGGCCATAAATCATTTACATGATTGGTATATCAATACTAAGATGAGCCTGGTAAAAAGAGTTTCTCTGCGTTTAAAAGTTTGGTTATTATCTGTCCTATCTCCTTAAGAAGAAGGACTACAGATTTAAAGTTTTGTTTTAGAACTTCATACAATAGATATTTTATCATACTGATTGTAGCAACAATATTATATTGTGTCTCTGATTGGTTTGAATGCTACTCCTACAATAGTGGGAACATACTGACATGCATTAAGAGCAAGTCTTGAATGTGAATGGTTGAAATTGGTTGAATCTTTTTATAGAGCTGCATGAGTACAAAAAATAGATGAGTTAACTTGTTTTATGTAAAATGTAATGTTATCTATCCATTTGGATAGATATATCTTCTTAAATTTGTGATGATAGTATATATAAGGACTAATATCCTTATGGAAAAATTTCCTCATGGCTAAAGGGATTCAATATAGATTGATTGAATCCTAGGATTTATTGATTATTTCTTAAATAAAATATTAAACCCTGTATGTATAACTCCTCAAGACCAGAGGATTGATGAAAATGAGTAAGGTCAGTTTTACTTGACCTATAATGGTTGAAACCTACAACAGGGATGAACTGTTTAGGCAAGGTAAAAATGAGTCCTTTAGGACCAATGTTATTCCTCGTAAGGAGGTAAAGTGAAATAGGCATATGAGATAGTTTACGGGATCATTGTTATATTAAATAAAATGTGTAATTCTATTAACATAAGGGCTTGTCTATGCATATGAATGCAAAGTAAGACAGTTGAAATACTTGTGCATCGAGGGCATGAGAAAAATGATTAGTGCACAATGATATGCTGGAATGCATATGGTAAAGATTAAACATGCATGTAACATGCATATAGGATTATTATAGTCTACTATTAGATATAAAATGTGATGAGGTCATAGATCATATGGCTAGTAATGATCCAATAATAGGAAAATAAGTAAAATTTTGATGATGTTGATTGCCTATTGCCTTATGAATATAAGTCTGAAATGATTAATGGAAGTTTGATTAAGGAAATTCTAGGGCATTTCTATATGACCAATGGGTCATATTAACATCCAAAGAAGGATGATGTCTATATAGGTATGGCTCAATACGCTCAAGTATCAGTGAGAGGGAATCTATAGAAGGACTCCCTTGATAAAAAGGTATGTTGACCAAGAATGAATTGAGACATGAAGAGAGATGGAGTTTGACACTTTACTACCTTGGGTAATGAGGAAGTTACCCAGTTGATATTCCTGAATTGGAATACTTTTGTAACAATTAGAGAAAATTAACTTATTGTTACCTATTGCCATGAGTGAAGGAAACATGAGTATAAATTATGAGTTTACTGGTGAGTCTGGTCGTGTAAGTGACTGTAATGTCTCGTCAAAAATGGATGATTATAAATAAATGTGAACGAATGAAGTAAAAAGGATGCAAATGACACACATACATATATTTATATATATACATACCTGCTTAAAAGTATAATATGATTACCTAATCAAGTAGGATGTGAGGCAAGGAGTGTGCTTGCCTATGTTGAATAATACTATAGAGACATGTCTGAATCTATTTTAAGAAGAATGGTTATCTTGTTTGAATACTAATCTGAGGAGGATGTGTTCCATTTCCTTGAGAGAAGCTAGTGTAAATTTTTGAAAGGATAAATAAGCATGAACACTCTATTGTCATAATAGAAGGCAACATGATTATGCCTTTGAGGATTGCATGAAAATGATTGTGAACAATAATGAGTTAAATGATTTTAAGGTAAAGTTGCATGTGAACTATAAAGTGTGCCTATGGTAGACACACAGTATGCAGAGGAAAGTGGTTAAGTGCAAGTAAGCACAATGTGAATACAAGTTAGTGAAATAAAGGTATTGGTTTGAATGCATAATAAAAATGCATGTATATATTCTTTATGAAATATCGGGTAAACCTATGAAATGATGAGGTTGGAGTTGACTCGGGATTAAAGTAATTTCAAATATTTATAGATATACAACAAGAGAGTTGCATGATAAAGAAGTTCCATGTGGAGGAACTGTGTAAAGGACCTGTCAGAAAAACAGAGTTAAAAACCTCGAGGATTGTTGAAAATTTGACAATAGACTGCAAAGTCTATTCATATAAGAATATTGGATTACATTCTAAAACATAATGCATGAATGAAAGGCCAACAAATGAACGAGTGACCATTATGATGTATGAATGGCAATGTGAAGAATGCACAAATTCACAATTCATTGAGAATAGAAATCTTGTTGTTGTAGCATGCCGAGGGATTACAGGAGGATCTGATCAAGATTTCTCAAGGAATAGAGCAAGCAAGTCCCATGAGGGATAAATTTTAAATGCAAAGAAAGAGAAAATAATTAATATTTTTCTCACTATGAAACTCTAAATAATAAGACAAAGTTGTATGTTTTAAAAGGACAACTATGAGATCTAGTACAACTGGTAATTGAAAGATAAAATAATGAATGTGTTAAATGGCCTTGTTTAAGCCATGATATGTAAAGATAGTGAGACCTTGGAAATAAATCGGTTGGATTGAAAGTTCTAGGATGTGTAGAAGGAGTTGGAAAAGGGAAGAGTCCCTTAATTCCTTTCCTAATTATTATTATGTTTCTCTGGGATAAGAGACCGATATGTTGTTGGATGTGAATACTTTTGGCATGAGAAATGTTGATGGTTGTATGACTGTATAAACAAATGAAACTTTTATTTTGTTTACACTCATGAAAATGTTGAGGACAATGAGATGTGGTGCATATAGATGTGCTAGAACATATATAAAATATTTTATTAAATTAAATGATGTGGTGCATGCATGCTATTTTACATGACAGGTAATTTAAAATGTGAATGTGGTGATGTATGCCATGTGTAGGATATGATTGGAGCTATCGGGAAAGGACAATTGTCAATGGTGAACATCCTCCAACAGAGGAGAAATACAAGAAGGTTGTTGTTGAATATTGTTAAAGGGACTTTAGAAGTCCCTCAGAAACAACATTGACAAGGTAATGTTAGAGAGAGTGTTGGCAGCCAAAACAGGTATAAAAGTGTTCATGCCTATGTGGCATAAGATATGGAGGGATTGGGTAAGAATCCATTTTGAAATAATTTTCTATTTTAATAATATGGAAATAATTTTGAATGGTTGTTTTATACAATTGATACCCAAGCAGGGTATGATTCAGAAAGAAGAACCTGAATGATGGAGGTGTGAACCTTTGGTACCAAAGGATGATTGAAATCCTTGGAAGAATTCATGAACATGTGTGTCATGAATGGAATGACCAATCAGGGATGATTGAGAGAAAAAGTGCTCATAAGAAACACATTACTTTCATACATTGAGGAGATGTATATGGTAAGAGAGTGGAAATATATAGGATTGCCTCTTGTGGAAGAAGTATCTTCCAATGCTCCATGGAGTTGTAGAATGGTAAATAAGGGAATCGGGGGATGAAATATTGGCACCTTGATCGTCAACCAAAGAAATAATGCTTGAATGCATTTATATAAAAATTTAAATTTCATATGTTAATTGAAGTCATGATCAACTTGAAGTGGGAAATATAGCTTTGCTTGAATGCATTCAAATGAAATTTTAAATTCATATGTTGATTGAGGTCATGAACAACTTGAAGCAGGAAATAAAGCTCTATTGTAATAAGGAATGTAGATAGAGAATCCATGTGGTGAGAGGTTGGATGAGTTCCAACATACCATGGAAAGAGTGCCTAACATGAAAAGTAATAATCTAAAACCAACAAAAGGATGCATTGTGAATGAGTGTGGCCATGGACTTTGACACACCAATTAAGATTATTTTAATGATTAGTTGCATTTGAAAAGGTTTGGTATGATGAAATGATGCATGTGTAAGGAATGATATTTCCTTTTGCTTTATGTCGTGAATAGATAAATTTGATTTGATTGTTAATATGAACAATTTAATAATTTCTTGTGATGCCATTGCAAAGGTGCAATCAAAATATATGAGCATGGAAACTAACAATTTGTTTGGTTGACTGAAGTTGAACTTGCAGGAAGAAGGGTCTTGGATATGGAAATAATATAATCCCATAAGGAAGACCAATGTTTGTTGATTGTAAGAGAGCCAAACTAGATATGAGAAGAAAGTATCATGCATGAGGACTCTGGTTCCAATATGGGACAGATCTGAAAATGAAATGAAAATGTGAAATTTAAAATCTGTGGATAACATATTTGAAAACAATTTTGATTGAAAATTAATGAAAATATCTCACAAATTTATGTATGCATGTAAACAGAGGTGAGATGAAAAAGATATGTCCAAGGAGGAAAGATGTGTTGGTGTTATGGTAGTTGAGGGAGGTATTAACCTCCACGTGTAACCTTTGACAAGACTAGAATATTCTAGGAAGCAAGA
>CBVK0100670092.1:0-16331 GCA_900067695.1 Picea abies
TTTATCATTTGTTGTGTTATGTGTTTTCTGTTCACTATTTTTGTTGTTGTTTATATGCATATTGAATGAGTAAATCCTATTAAAGTTGTGTTGCAAAGTTGATCCATTTTCATTTTAACACATAAAATTTAACTTGCAAATATTTTCAAGAATACAAGTCTTCTTCATTTTTAGATCAAAAACTCTCTGACCCCAACATCGTAGGAAGCCCCTTGGTCACCCAGGTCGAGCATGTTGGACAGTCCAGTGTGAAGAAGAAAAAGAGAAAGGAGGAAGTCTATAATATAGAGACTGATGAGGAAGAAAACGCCTCCAAAGGAAATTGATCTGAATCTCCAGGAGGAGGAGACGACGCAAATGGACAAGGAGGAGGGGATGAAGGAGAAAATCAAGGTGAAGGAGAAGCTACATCATCGAAATATCCCCCTACTATAACACCACATAAGAGAAAGGTTTCTCCAAAGAAACCTTCAGCAAGAAAGAAGACCCGCACCAGTAAGCCCCAGGTAGAGGCCACACTCATGGAGGATGACATCGGTCTAGTCCGTGGAGCCATGGAGGATGCTTCAACGGACCTCTTATAGAGATATGAAGCGAAGCAAGAGGAGTTGTATGAAAGAGTCGAGAAGGAACTAAAGGAAATACAAAAATATATTCATTCAGTCTGCGTAGTACCCATTATGCCCTCCTTGTCACAGATTGCAGAATTAGGGGATGAGCTCGCCCAATTAAGATGACTTGAAGATGCGACAAAGGCTCGACTTCAAAAATTCCAAGAAGAAAATGAGAAGGCTACAGAAGCCTTGAAGAAAGAGAAAGAGGATGAATTAGAGAAACTACGTGTAGCATGGTACTATGTAACCACCTATGAGAATGAAAAAGATGTGTTTTGGGTGATGCTCGAGGAAGACAAAGAGAATATATAGAGAGAAAAGGACCGACTGCTCACAGAGCAGACTGCAGCCAAAGAAGTGGTGAATAAAGCAATTCACTCTGTGTCAAGCTTGGCACAGGAGGAACATGATTCAGTTGAAGTTCAAGTGGTGAAGCTCGCTAAGACCATCCAACAGCTTCAAGTGAGGATAACAGAGTTGGAAATCCAAGCAGTGTCAAGCACCCTGCAGGAAATGTGCGACCAAAGAGAGGAAGCTGCCAAGAAGTGTGCGACCAATTTTTGAGGAAACCTTGGTCAGGTTAGGACCACTTTTGGACTTCAATAAGCTGGTCGAAGATGGAGCACCTAGATGGAGTTGAGATCATGGATCTCACTCATTTTGTGGGATTTGTAAGGGGTTTTTGTAATGGGTTATGGGATGTCAGCCCATGGGTTTACCCATTTTAGGCCTTTTTGTAAGGAATTGTAAAAGTATAAATAGATAAGAATTTATGGTAGAAGTAGCGAAGGGAATAGCATGCAAGGATAAGTGCAAGTAGTTTTGGGTTTCTTTGTGCAAACAACTTGTGTATGTAAGGCCTTGTGCTTGATAGAGAAGTTGGCTTTGTGTTGTGACCTAGTTTTTGGAAGGAGGATCCGGCGCTCAGTGCACAGATCTCTTATCCTCTGTGAAGCTTGGCTCTGTGGTTTAGTGCACAGGAGCAGATGAATGTAAGAGATTGAAGAATAATAAAGAAGACAAAGCAATTGGTGGACGTAGCCCCACACTGGGGTGAACCACATATATCTTGTGTCTTTTGATGTGCTTTATGTTGTGTTGCTTATATTATGAATCTTCTTAGTTCTTTTCTTATTATGTATGTCGGATAGATTTAATGTTGCTTAGTTCTTTACTATGATTTATGAATGAATTCTAGATCTAACTCAGTGTTATGCGCTAAATAATTGAAGTGCTTACTCTTTACTATTATTGTGCCGGTCTATCTTAGGGTTTGTCCTGCGATGTTAATGAAACTAATGAGTTAATGAATATCGTCTTGTAGTGTTAATAGAATACTCTTCGAAGTGTTGCTATCACAGATATAAGTCACATATTGGTTACAAACACTTGAGTCTTGTAACCCCCCCTTCTCTTACCTCGGGTGAGACTTCGACTACTTCACAGGTGTTGTCGAAAGGGCCGGTAGTTAGGTTTTTGTTGGTGCATTGTTGAATCATTGAACCATGGGTCTGCGCCTGTGCCAATAGTCTCCATGATATATTGAATGATGTTTATTACTTGAAAGGACATAGGCAGAGGCATTGGATACCCCACATGACCATCCCAGTCAAAGAGAACTTCTTCAGGACTTAGAGGGAGAGTACTCGGGGAGAGTAAAACTCTCTCTTGTTCATAATGTGTAGTATCATAAATGATAATGACATGATTGAAGGATACATCACCCTCCAAAAAGAGAGTTGGATTGACCAGAGGTTGCACTGGTACTACCACTTCTTCAACATTGGGTTGAATAGGATGCGCGATAATAGTGATAGGAGACACATAAACCTCGACAATGGGGGTGTGGTCAGGAGAGGATTGTATTAGCATGACCGCCATGTCAATCAAGGGAGAAATAGGGTGTGGGTAACCGCAGACGCCCCAGAACCTGAAGGGCCCTCAGGTGAGAACCATGCTTTTGGTATCCCAGCAGTAACAGGACACCAAATGAGTAAGGTGATTTCCTTCGCAAGTTCTACAAAGGAATTTGGGCTTACGTCTGAGACATCTAGGCTTCTCAATCGTATGAATGCCCCCAGCATCATTGACAATGGTTGGTGACATGTTCTCATCGTGACTGGAAGAGGTTGGAAATTCATCTCCCTCATGATGTACAGAGGTTGGAGATGTGATATCTATATGACTCATGGCGACTAGGGTGATGCCCCCAAAACAACTAGCAATGGTTGGTTGCGGGTCTTCAACATGACTTGCAGAGGTCATCGAACAATCCCCAACATGACTAGCAGTGGTTGGTTATGGAGCTCCAGTATGACTGGCAGTGACTGGACTAGTGGTGGTGAGTTTTGGCATTTGAGACTAAGGTCCTAGGAAATACTAGTTTTGAAACACCACAGGCTAGGAAGGGTCCCGGTTTACACCCTGTCCCTGTTCGAAACGGTAGTATCCTCTACCTAATTGATTCATAGAGGTTTTTACAAGCATCATCATTCAAGAAGATGTCTATGAAGAGACAAAAGTATGATATGGATTATTCAAGTGAGGATATATGTTTCCCCCATGTGAAGGGGTTCTGTGAAGAGGATAGCGTGAACCATAAAATTGATTTCCTCCATATGAAATACCAGAGGATATATGTGGATCCGCCATGGAAAAAGTGTTTGTATTAACCGACATGGCAGACGAAGGATACACGGATGGGGTGTAATAAGTATAAAAACCACCCATTTGAGTATTGGCTCCTGAAAAAGCATGGCTAGGAATGGATTCGTAAGAGGGGAGGTTCCAAACCCCCACGGTGAGAGTTGGTTGAGGGGAATGACTCCTATCAAATGAATATGTACACGGCGGGGCCATGTTGCCCCCAGATCCAATGCTAGGATTCATATAAGTGGTCCAGGGAGAGGATGGGAAGAGTGAAGTTATGTATGGCATATCAATAGGAAAATTATTAGAGGCCCAAGGAATGGACTGAGTGTCATAATTTTGCATACCATTACGAAAAGAGGATGGGTTTTTCCACTCCACTATCCATGATAATGATAACTCAAAATTTGGTATAAAATCTCAAAGGCCGACTAATAATTAAAGAGCACACCAAAAATAATCAAACGACCAATATGAACACAAACAAGATAAAGTGGTTGAAAGGGGCCTCCCTCCCTAAAGTAGGTATGCCTCACCCAAGAGGGGCCTGTAACTCCCTACTAAATATTGGAGGTATCAGAATTAGTTATAAGGGCCCTCGTGGGCTTAACAACTAGTCAGTTAGATCCCCTCGAAGCGGTAATCCTCCATAAAGGTCATGTGTTGTCCAACCCTTATCTGACCCAGGGTACCTATAGAATAACCTTGCAAGTAACCTATGTGGCAACTAAGTCAATTAAATAAGCAACCATAGTATAACCGATGCATAGGCGAAAATCCATAAGTCAGGTCCACCATATGGGCAGGGTAGCAGAGCCCAAAACCTTGAAAGCATCGCTTCTCAGGGAGGTAAGGGCACTAGAAAGATCCCCATATACGAATAGATCCCTGGAAATATATCTGACGCTAAGAAGGTATTGGGGGTATATCCCTTCAAAAATCTCATGCAACCTTGTGCTTAACTCCAGTCCTGATATTACCGATTATGCAATGGATTTCTCCACTCCCTTAGTCAGACACATATGTTGATTTAATAGCCTTGGAGAATTTTACTCACAAAATCCTATTACAAGGCACTAAATCCTAAGATAGTTTGTGCACCCTAGAAGATAAAATCGTTACTAATCAATTTTAAATTATAGCGTTAATTTTAATGGCCCTGCTTACTCAAAAGGTGCATTCGTGAAACTAGTGATGTTATGACTCAGCAAGTAAAGTAAATGAATATGAAAACAATGCAAAGTCCTAACTTCAATTTCCAATAGATGATATGCTTCCTAAAAATCAAATTTTCAATTCAATTCTGCAATTCTAAATAAAAATGAAATCTTTCTTTACATGCACTAAGATAAATGGCAAAGACTCAAGAGATCAAAATGTCAATCAATGTAAAATGCCTAGTAATTTTTGTATTTTCAATATAAGAAAAATGAAAATGCAAGGACTAAACAGTGGCTTGATATAAAGACTCTAATGGGTATAGACAGGGACAACCTAAGTAGGATATCAAGGAGAAAAACACCCATCCCAAGGTGCATGGACAATCAAAATGAAAATATGATGAGAAAGGCACCACCCAAAAATTCAACCAAAGATAGGTTTCTTGTCATTCCATAGACACTTAACAGTCACTACAGAGACCCAAGAAAACTCAGCAATCATCAAAACATACCCAGCAACCACCAAACCCATCAAACAATAAACAAAGGTTTATGTACACGACTGTTCAATGGAAAAGCGCATATGTACGCAGCTCGCAAGAGGTCAGCGTGCATATGTACGCGACTGTCAAAAAAAAACCCCACGTATATGCGTCAAAACATAGCTAGGCTAAGGAGAAGGCTAAAATACTCAAACCTAGAGTGAACAGAGGTTTTCAAGCAATCATATGACAAGAAACTCAATATGAGCGAGAGAAATCTAAGGAGAAAAACACTCCAAATCCCAAGAAAGAAGATGCATTCCCCATTATGGTCGTCACTTTTGTTACGAGGAAACTCTCTCTATGGATAGGGGAAAACCACAATAGACGGAAATGACTGCATAAATAACCTCTACTCTCAATTATTCTATATAAAAAAATATCCTAGCAAGACAAGATAAAAAGCCTACCTCGTCCAGAGGTTCGATGAAGTCCATCGTTGAGCACTTGACCCAAAGCAATATACCTACAACTACTCCTCAACAACCAAGAAATGCAAGCATATGGTGATAATATATGATGTTAGCACAGTCAATAGCATAATCCATCAACATTCATAACAAATACACCCATGGAATAATAATTCAAATATTTTCAAGATGTTAATTAGACGAGAAAAGAGTATTTCTATTAAGATATAATCAACAGAAGTGAATAAGTTACAGACTTTCGTGTCAGCACGGTTCAGAACTGAGAAACTAAGTTCCTTCCAGTTGGGCCTCCACCAAAGGAAAGCTCATATAAGAGAGACAATGAAGTTATCAATCAATAAGGGAAGACCTTGGGGGATGAACAATGTGTTCATACTTAAAGGATAAAGGGATGCAGACTCAATGTGAAGTGAATAATTCCTCTAGAGTAAATTTGCTCTCAAAGATGAATTATTTCTCCTCTTTTCCATAGCTCAGAATTGGCCCATTTATAGCCTTCAAGTGGAATTTAAGGGCTGAGTCAGAATGTTTCCAGTATATGGAAGGCCAAGGATCATTGATCTCGTGACGTGACATGGAAACCCGACACTATTTTTCAATTTTGGGCACATTTCCGGATGTACAAGGGTTGTAGTGGTGCAACCTGCATATACGCATGTTGTATAGTAGGCAAGGTGCGTATATGTGGGAAAAATTGTATTTTTAGCTCTGGGATTTGCAAAAAGGGATTTCAAGTCTGCATAGGAAAATGGAAAAAGGACTTATGTGCAAGATTGCATAGGGTGAGGAAAATCTTGCTATAAAAAACGATCATAGTCATACTTATAACTATTCTTTGCATTTTTTTTCTCACACCTGTAAATATGATCAGGGTATAAATTCTTAATAAAAGAGGAAAGAGAATTGACGACGTTAGAATCAGGTCTATCTCTTTGATTCTATATTTATTTTAAATGACTGGGTGATTACAAATTATTCCACAAATATTGCATGTGTTGATTTTCTGGGCTTTCTCTAAGTCTGCTAGTTTTCCTAGGTGCCTAAACATTTGAGTAAGTGACCTTCGTCATCCAATAATTTCTCCTCTACAGTTACTCGAGGAATATTATATTTTTTGGATCATTGAAGATCAAGATGTTTGATTCATAAACATAAGGCTTATAGCCTATCTGTCTCACCAACACAAAATCTATGTTTAAAACAAATATAATTTTGGTTGTTTATATGACAGGAAATTCTCGACCACTCAAGCCACAAGCCAAGTCAGAAAATAAAATAGACTCGACCACCTGGAAGACAAAATGAGAAAAAATGAGTCGGCCAAAATGCAGGTCGGGTCGAGGGAAAGTACGTCGACTAAAGTCGAGTCGGAAAATAAAATAGAGTCGACCACCTAGAAGTCAAAATGGGAAAAATGAGTCTGCCAAAATGCAATTCGAGTCAAGGAAAAGTAAGTCTACCAAGAGTCAAGAAATGCAATTTGAATTTATCCAAGTTGAAGTCGAAGGAAATGCAATTCGAGGTTATCCAAGTCGGATTCATAGGCAATGCAAGTCGAATTTATTTAAGTCGAATTCGAAGGAAATGTAAGTCAAAGTTATCCAAGTCGAAGATCAAGATGTCTAATAGAAACTCTCATTCCATACCCTTCTACACATTTTATTGAGCACCAGTTTTTGATCTTTCCCCTTTGCATTTAAAAAGGAAAAATTTAGTATCCATAAGTATTCATTGTTTAGAAAATGCATGAGTTTGACAATATCATATGCACAATTTAGATGATGATGACCATAATATTGACCTCTTTGCATCAATGTCAATACCAACATCATATACCCTCTTTGAAATCAATGCCAACACCATAACATCATGTCCAACATCATCCACAAGGGTATGTTGAATATCCATCACTTTTTGTAGATTGAATAAATCCTTGTGTAGCCTTAAATAGGCACCCCATGCTAATTGGTATGCCAAAATGAAACCTCACCTTCTCTCTCAAGGTTTTACTCATTGCAATTATGATACTTATGTGTATATGTTGAGACATAATGATTCTCTTTTATTGATTGTATTATATGTAGATGGTTTACTAATCATAGGGAGTTCTATCTCATCTATTTCTGCAATCAAGTCCACCTTGCATGACAGGTTTTCCATCATAGATATGGGATTATTATATTATTTTCTTGGTATTGAAATCAACCAATCTGATTCAGGAATTAATATTTTATAGTCCAAGTATGTCTAAGATCTACTTATCCGATTTCACATGACATATTGCAAGCCAACTACATCTCCCTTCCTATTCATTGTCAAGCTAGAAGATGGTGGTGCTACACTTTTGATTGACTATACCAAGTATCGACAGTTGGTTGGGAGTGTTATATATCTCACCCACTCTTGTCCCAACATCGCATATGTTGTTGGATTTGTTTCCAGATACATGCAAGAGACACATGAACTACATTGGAAGGTTTTCAGGCAGATACTTCGGTATGTTAAGAAAACCACTAGATTTGGTATACATTATACAACAAGGTGCACTTTAGACTTTATTGGTTACACATACTCAAATTGGGTTGGAAATGGCATAGATCACAAGTCCACCTCATATTATGTTCTCAATCTTAGATCCATTCCTATATTGTGGTCCAACAAAAAACAATCTATTATTTGTTTGTCTTCGGTAGAGGCTGAATATAGGGTTGCAATTAATGCCACAATACAGTCCATCTAGTTGCAACACTTTCTCACATAGATTGGTGTACAGTTTCATTGACTGACTATTATTTGGTGTGATAATCATAGTACATTTAATTTCTACATAAATCCATTACAACAACAAAGAACCAAACATATATAGGTACATGTGTACTTCATCTGAGGACAAATCCATTGTGGGGTCATTGATATGCAATATTGTTCGTCTTCATATCATTGCAGACATATTCACAAAGACCTTCACCGAGCATAAGTTTTCATCCTTGTGAGATATCTTGCAAGTGAAATACATAGTTGCATAGCAGTTGACACAGTGAGTATTGTCTTTTGAAGGGGTGTTTTATTCCCATTGGGTTTTCCCTCTTTATCACATCTTTTGTTTCCATAGTTATTTTGTACATGGGTACATAACATGGATACATATTTCCAGGACCCATCTATTGTACTCACCTCAATTGTGTTTTGGGGGGTATTGGTGTGCATGCACATTTTCCATATTTTCCTATTGTTTAGGGGACTACTATTTTTAGCATGTCTATTTATAGCATGACTATTTATAGCATGACTATTTATAGCATGTCTTTTTTTAGAAAGTGTCTATTTATAATAGGTCTATTTTTAGCAAGTGGAAGTGACAAGGATCAGAGAAAACTTCACCTTGAATATTCCTCCTTCCATGGGAATATTTCACGCATAGACAAGTGTGCACTTCCACTAGAGTATCACTCAGTATCAATTCTATTTTTAGTCACTTCAGTTAGGGAATTTAGTTCAACATGCACAAGTTTTTACTTATGTGTGTTTAACTCTATTGTTATCCAACTAACTCCACTTACTACTAGTCTTATTTTTGGAACATCTAATTCCAATAATATCCAAGTCCATTTATAACTAGCCAACTCCATTTTTGGCTACTTAACTTCATGTATTGCTAGTCAATTTTGGAGTCACATGTGCATGTACAAAAAATCCCTAACTCTAGTGTACACTTCTCTTATAGAGATTTCTATATATATATATCACTCTCTCATTGTAAAATAATGAATTCAATAGCTCATTCTCCCATCTTTATTTTGTGTCTCATGCTTGCATGTGTTATTTCTTCTTATCAACTAGATTATTGTTCTTAACAATTTAGTTTCTTCTTTACAACCAAATTCTTGTCTGAAAATTTTACAAGAAAAGGGTGATTTCAAATGGTTCTGTTTCCTCTAGAAGGACCTTGTTTGTTGCTCTCATGATCAAATTGTTTTCTCCCAATTTGCATGGTTGCAGGCTTGGATCGGACGAGAGACGTTGGGGGCCACTCAACGGATGAGGGATATTTCAACTAGGGTGTGGGGTTTCCCAAATAAACAATCAAGTAAATCCTCAAATAGTGTAAGGGTATTTTCACTATGGCCAGGGAGGATTGCAAAACTCAGGGAACAATTAGGATTAGATGGGAAAGGTAAGGTATATGTTCCTAGAAACTCTTAGAGATTAGAGATTTGGGGATGACATTGCTAGAGGAAAATGTCACCCTAGACCAAAATAGCAATAAACCTCAGGAGAAATGTGTGGAGGAAAACATAATTTCCTTTTGAAAGGATAAGTTGGGGAGAGTATATAGAGCTATTGCAACCAAGATGGACAAGGTAATGGGATGCCTCCACTATTCAAAATTACTAATAGACCAAATCGAATTCAAATTTCCATCACTCCATTGACACCAAACTATTTGAACCACAATAATCCATATAAATTCATAAATATAATGCCAACAAGGAGCACTTGAGATACTAATCAATCGGGTTCAACTCAGACTTAGTATGTTATTCCTTAACCTAAAGCCACCACACTTGTCTCATTCCTAGTATCCATCAACATATAGATAATTTCCATTTCTAAAATTGAACCTAGAGTTAGCGTGCTACATCTTTGTATTTTCCATATTTACAAGGAGCCTCATTAGCCTGCGCACATAATGGTTCTAGATGAATTCCCATCATCCTTCCATCACCATGGAGAATCATTAATTGTTCTCTCCACCTTCCCTTTGGGATACTTCCAAGGACATGGAAAACATCCTGAAGTTTCCTCCTACTTTGATTGCATGCATAGCCACCCCATCCAAGTAGCATGAAAATTGTTTTGATAAAGTATCAAAGTATCTTTAAAATATTTAAGAGATTTTAATTTTCATATAAATCTAAAATTTTTTAACATGCTAAATTCCTTAATTGAATTTTAATATACCTAACCCTTATCCATATAAATATTTTATATGTATATAAAATTAGTTCCTTCGTATGATCCTTCATCATAAGTAATTTATTTATAGAATATTCTCTTTGGTCACATTTTCTTAAGTGAATTTACTATTTGATGAATATTTTATAATATTTAGTAATAAAACATTTTCAAAGATTATTTTATATATGATGAATCATTTTTTTAAATAAATTTATAATAATTATTAATATTTATGAATGTTTTTATTATTTTTTATTAAAAAATATTGATAATTTTTATACTTTGTATCATAAATTGAATAAATAAAATATCAAATCAATCAATAATTTAACACCTTTTTGTAATTTAGCTACTTTTGTATGAATATGAAAAGTCATTTGATCTAATTCTAGTGGTAGTTTGTCCATGAAGTAGAAAGCATGTAATTTCTAGAAAAGATAATAGCAATCTTATAATATCTTGTTCTCTTTGAGGAGAGCTAGTTACTAACATCCAATTAACTAGTAAATTGAAACCTCACCAAGTCCAAACTTAGAAGAGATAACATAAAAGAAAAAAACAACTAGAAAACCTAAACCATATATAGCCTATGAATCAGATTCTTCCTCCAAATTGATGAAGATAGGAAAGGTGTATTTATCCTGCATAGTAGTAGTGTTTCCTTTGCCATGGGTCAATAGGGGCGCTCCCTTAGCTTTTTCCTCAAAGTAAATTGTGTTGGCATTGCCTACAATGGTGTAGACTTCCAATTCCTAAACTTCATCACTCCAAGCTCAGATCCCTGAATCACATTTATCATATTTCCATACTTTCTTTCAAATTGTTCCACTTTGTTGTCAATTTTCTTCTCCAATTGATCCAGATTTTGCAAAATATTAGAGCTCTAATTACCATAACCTTCAATTGCATGTGTCACCAAACACTTAACCTACCAATACAACTCATGCATTCTCATATATTTGGATTCATCACCTTTTGAGTTACCTTGGTCTATGATTAAAGGGATAAGTTCAACATCAATACTATAACAAGAGGTTTGACCCCATCTCTCCTTGACCTTTTCTTTAGTGGCTTCCACCTCTTATTTTATCTCTCCAAAGAAGTAGACATAGTAGGAATATTTTTCCACCTTGGTAGGGGGCATATTCCTATTTTCTTGGGCCTCTCCTTCTCCTCTAAACTTTGCATGTTTATTCTTATGGGTATGCTCTCTATGTGTTCCCTTGAGATTTACCATGGCTAAGAAGATTCAAGTGTCTCACTGAGGAGCCACATCTCCAAGCTAGTGCTACAAACTCCAAACACTCATGCTAGAAGTCAAAATACTTAGGTCCACTGTAACCAATAAAGAATAGATCTCAATCACCAAGTAGCGTTAATCCCATGGACAAAGCCAAGACCAAATACACTAGCCATGGATAAATTTGAGTCAATGATCCAGAATTTGATGCAGGAGCTTGATGGGGCTGAGAAAGGCCTAAAAATCAAAGTTCTCATAATGGCTTCAAAATAGATGTATGTGTAGGCCTCGACGATATGAACCCAACACAACTTGAATGGGCTCAAAGGGATGTTGTATGCTCCAAATACCATCGTCTATTCATTTGGCCAAACAGGCAAAAAAATGATGGTTGTACAGTTTGTACAGTGCCACGTGGTACTTGACTGTATAGTCCCTACGACCGTACAACTGATGTGGAAGGGTACAGGTGGAGCTGACATGTCAGCGTCTAGAGGTGACATGTGGAAGTTGGTCATACAACTGACGTGGAAGGTACAGGTGGACCAATCCGATGACACATGTCACCACTGCAAGGGTGACATGTGGCACACCCGTACGACATACGTACGACACGTGGCAAACAGTGACTGGGAATGTGTGTTGACTGGGAAGATGTGTTGAATGGGAAGATAAGTGGTTCAATTGGATTTTGACAAGTGGCATTGGTTTCAGCGAATGGTGAGGTGCCACGTGGCCCATACATGGGTTTCCATGTGGCACCCATTCATTGGTTCAATTTTTATGCAAAATTGGTTTTGCATCCACTGAGTTCGACCGCATGACCTCTGGTGTGGGGGAATGACTTGGGAAAGGTTAGGCTATCAGCCCACCTACTATGGTTCTTATTAAACTGTGTTCAAATTGGGGGCTAGCCCCAGCCCGCAGTTTTGGTTACTTGCCATACACCCAGTTCTATGCACATACACCACACCTTACTACTCAGCCCCTAACACATTCGTACTCTGAAGATAGGGTAAGGTGTGAGGCCTATAGATAGGGAAAACCCAAACAGAAACCAAGGGCAGTGACCAACAGCTAGGCACGCCAATTGGACCCTGGTCCTATGAACACACCCATAAATCCAAGTGTTAGTAGAGGGGCCAACACACAGCCCCTAGGGGGTTGGTGCTTGGCCATATGAATCCACGTGACTATGTAAAAGGGGTGTGCTCCCAGGAGAAAGGGGCTTATCCTAAATGTTTTCTATATAGTGGGGTTTTTACTATATAATAGTGGTTTTTAATGATTTTATTCAACAGAATTGAGATATTTTGGGCTTTTTTGGGGGATATTGGACCCTCTTTTAGGCCATATCTTGGGTGGAAGTTGGGAGATGGTTAACAACTTCAGATCTATATAAACCAAAGTTTCTTGGAGCCATGGGGACATGCAGAGAAGGTTTATGTTGATGATTTTCCAAGCCAAAGCCATTTTTATGTAGGGAATTTGTTGAGGAGGGAACCTTTGCGGGCCATTTCTAGGAGCTTCGGTCATCTGATTTGAGTGTCATTTCTTTTGTTGGGTTCTAGAGATTTGGTAGAACAAGACCAGATCAGTTTGCATGTTAACCAGGGAAAAGATACATCGTGGTGAAGGTGAGCTTGTTGAATAGAATCCATTTATTGGATTGAGAAAGAGAACTTCTCAAAGTGAGAAGATGACATCGGAAGAGGGACTTTCTCAGGATGAGAAAGAGTTTAGAAAAACTTTCTTCGCCATGTCAGAGATGAGGAAGGTTTTGTATGAGGATTACTTGGAACGGAAGAGACTGAATCTGGGTTAATATTCAAAGGGAAAGAGTGAATAAGGAGAGGATACTCCTCAAATTCCTCCTTCACCTCCATCTTAACCTCCTTCTTCTCCTTATTCTTCAAGTTCAAGTTCTAAATCCAATGCAAAGAAACATGTCCATAAACATAAGAATGAAATGTCTTTATTAAAACTTTTTTAAATTTAAATTACCCATGTATGATGGTTAAGTCAATGCATAGAGACTTGATAATTGGATCATACAGATGGAGTTTATTGTAGTGTGCAACAAATCAAGGATGAGGCAACTCAGATCAAGTTGGCATCCCTTAGACTTGTAGGCACAACACTCATCTGGTAGCAAAGCAAGTTGCAAAATGGCACGCAACAAGTGGGTAATGTATTTCCATCATGGAAAATTTTTATATATGCACTTAGAAATCAATTCTATCCTTTGGGTTATAAATAGAAAGCATTAATTGAATGGAAAGCTTTAAAACTAAGAAAAGAACAAACAGTGCAAGAATACACAGATGGTTTTCGTAAAATCGCATTGATGTTAGATATTCCTTTACATACCCAAGAAACTTTTATGAAGTATATAAGAGGTTTACTTTCACATATTCGAAATATTGTACTCATGTTTGGAACTACTAATCTTGATGAGGGTTTTGTTCAAGCGACATACATTGAAGCAGGGAAAATAGGGGTTGGCGTATCAGGGGAATCGTCTTCAAGGAAAGAGAACAAAAGGAAGTGGAATGGAAAAAATGAAAATTTTGTGACAAGAAAGGAAGAGAAGACCTCTTGCATGAATTGCAAGAAATAGGGGCATGATGAGGACCGTTGTTGGCAAATTCATCCTGAGAAGAGACCAAATTGGTTCAAGGAAAAGAAAGGGAGGCAAACAGTTGCAGCGACAATACGACCAACAAACTTGGGATCAGATTTAGGTGATGAATCTAAAGTTTCATTGGTTGGTTTGACAGGTAAAACTGGTGATGTATTTGATGCTAGAAGTAAATTGTTTCACATAAAGGTCATCATGCATCACACTAAGATAGACACATTGATAGATAGTGGATCTCAATCTAACTTAATTTCAGAGGAATTGGTTAAGCAATTGGGATTAAAAACACAGATCCATCATAAGTCTTACACACTTAAATGGATAAACAACAATCATCAAATGCACATAACAAAGAAGTGAACATTAAAATTTTCAATTTCATCTAAGTTTGTGGACAAGGTAACATGTGATGTGGTGCCACTAAGTGAATGTGGAATGGTCTTAGGTATTCCATACTTGTATGATTGTCAAGCAATCTTCTACAGGGAAAAGAATCAATATCATTTAACCAAAGTAGGTCAAGAATATGTGGTTCATGCTCATCATTTAAAGAAAAATAAATATCTTCAAACTATGGAACAATTAAGAAAGGTAGCTCAAGCAATAAACACACCTATAATTGTTTCAAATAAAGTAATTGATCTTAAACAAGAACAGGAGATGATTGTAGAATGGAAAATCAATCACACTTTGCTTCAAGATAAGCTAATGTCATGCAAATATTACAAACATATCAGCTCATTTGCAGTCACATTTTTATGCTATCATTAGCAATGTTTTCTACATGGATGATAGTGGCTTCAGTAAGATGTGATAGGGTACAAATGGCTAACAATATGTTGTTTGTTATCATGATTGTTTTACAGTTGATCTTGATGAGACAGGTGCACAAGACAGAGTTTAAATACAGAGAACAAGTCGGGTGGCCTATCCCGCACTTGATGATTGGTCAATAACCTTTTGTGGGACCAAAAGGTCTTTACTGGGGAGGTGTGATCCAGAATTGGATCTAGGAGCTTGATGGGGCTCAGAAAGGCCTAAAAATCAAATTTACTGTAATGGCTTCAAAATGGACATGTGTGTATACCTCAGCGATACGAACCCAATGCAGCTTGAAAGGGATCAAATAGACATCGTATGCTCCAGATATCGTGGTTTGTTCATTTGTCCAAACAGGCAAAAAAATGATGATTGTACAGTGTGTACAATCCATACAGTGCGACGTGGCAGATGACTATACAGTCTGTACGGTCGTACAACTGACATGGAAGGGTACAAGTGGGGTTGACATGGTAGTGTCTGGAGGTGACATGTGGAATATGGTCGTACAGTTGACGTGGAAGGTACAGGTGGACCAATCTGGGAGTGACACATGTCACAACTACAAGGGTGACATGTGACACACTTGTACGGCATACATATGACACATGGAAGACAGTGACTGGGCAAGTGTAATGACTGGGAAGACAAGTGGTCCAATCATATTTTGACATGTGGCATTGGTTTCATTGAATGGTGAGGTGCTACGTGTCCCAGACATGGGCTGCCATATGTCATCCATTCTTTGGTTCACATTTTATGAAAAATTGGTTTGGCATCCACCGAGTTTGACCGCATGATCTCTGGCGTGGAGGAACAACTTGGGAAGGTATGGGCTACCATCCTTCCTACTATGGTGCTTATTAAACTATGTTCAAATAAAATATTTGAACTAACATATGGTATTGTGTGGAGGTGGAAAGGGGTTGGGGGCTAGCCCCAGCCCACAGTATTGGTTACTTGCCATACACTCGGTTCTATGCACATACACCACACCTTACCGCTTATCTCCCAGCGCATTCGTACTCTAGAGATAGGTTTAGGCGCAGGGACTATAGACATGGAAAAACCACGCGGAAACCAAGGGCGGTGACTAGCGACTAGGCACGTCGATCGGACCCTGGTCCTATGAACGTGCCCATAAATCCAGGTGCTAGCAGAGGAGGGGCTAGCGCTCAGCCCCTAGGGTGTTGGCGCTTGGCCATATGAATCCATGTGATTGTGTAAAAGTGATCCGAAATCGGATTCAGAAGCCTGTCAGGGCATGAAAAATGCT
>CBVK0100670093.1:0-16331 GCA_900067695.1 Picea abies
ACTAACATCTACTAACCCTGCTGCTACCTTTTACTTGTGCTATAAACATATTTCATTGCAGCATCTATTTGTCTTTAAAAGCAACTGAATGATTAGCTAAAACGTTGCTTCAAGTATTGTTACATTGATGATAAATTGCCATTGTTTATTGTGAAGCTTCATTAGCATTTATTGTGAAGCGATATTGTGTAATGATTGATATCGCATAAACATTGATTTACTTCATCAATATTATTGCTCAATTGCTTATTAACCAAGCAAGTGATCTTGCATATGCATAGTTTCCTTGTTGCTTTGTCTCGGGCAGGTACACTCCTTGGTTACTATTTCCGGTTATCTTTTATCCTTATTGGCTATAAGCCGGACTTTCTGCTCGGTGGTGGCTTGTGAGGGGAAAAATATCTTTTATCTCTTAAGCCTTTTGCCTTCTCAAAACCCCAGGTCACCGGGGACGACTCCCCTGGGCCTCACATCCCTAAATAGAAAGAACCTTCCCATTGAGGTGACAGTGGTGGGATTGGTTCAATTATGCCAGTTTGACCTCATTTCATCTGTGCTTTACCTTAACTACAAACTGTGCGATAACAGGTCTCACAAGACCTTGGGATGCCTTCATCCAAACTATTTGTGCAAGAAAGGAGAAACTCTAATTTGACAGTCTTTGGGAAGAATGTGTTCAAGAAGAAGCAAGACTATCTAACCGAGAAGCAGTTCTTTTAAGGAATGAAGATCAAGCCCTAGCTGCTCATACTAAAGGAGGAAAGAGAAGATCTCACTTCAAGAAGGAGACCCACCTACATAAGGAATCTCACTCCCCAAAGAGATTCACCCATTTCCATAAAGAATCACACCCTCCAAGGAAATTCCATAAGTTTCAGAAAGGACAAAGAAGAGAAAAGGATTTCTCCTCTTATCAATGCTACCATTGTGACAAAATGGGACATATTGCAAAGAATTGTCCAGCTAGAAGAAAAGAATACAAGAAGAGAAATAACAAAAGACACCATGCCCATGCAGTTGAAGATGATGAACCACCCACAAAGTTGATTAAAGAAAAGATTGAAGACTATGTTTTATTCTCTGCCCTCTCAGGATCTGTGTGACCTGGAGAGGACATTTGGCTCATATATAGTGGTGCTTCTAAGCACATGACAGGTTAGAGAGACATTCTCTCTAGCCTTACAAAAAAGAACTTTCCCCAGAAAGTTACACTCCAATATGATTACCAGTACCCTATCAAAGGAGTAGGAGAATCCACCTACAAACTTGATTCGGGGACTCCAATGAAAATGAAGGATGTACTATACGTACCAGGTTGGACAAAGAACTTACTTTCTATCTCAGCTTTAGATAAGAAAGGCTTCAAAGTTGCATTTATAGATGGTGAAGTTCTTATGTGGCCTAAAGGAAAAACCATAGAAGATGCAATTGTTATTGGAACAAAAGAAGGTGGCATGTACAAGTTAAAAGGTCACTCAGATGCAGCCTTGACTCACTCCACTGAGATTCCATGTGAACTTTGGCATAGAAGACTAGCTCACATCAACTACAAAGCCTTACCATATTTAAGCAAGGTAGTTACAGGTCTACCAGAATTCAAGGTTGATCATGAAGGTGTGTGCAAGGGATGTGCACAAGGAAAGAACATAAAGAATCCTTTCCCGAAGAGAGAAAGTAAAACAGAAGGAATCTTGGAGCTCATCCACTCAGATGTATGTGGCCCAATGCCATCAACCTCTCTTAGTGGGTATTTATACTATGTGTCATTTATTGATGATTATTCTCGCAAGACTTGGGTTTAATTCTTGAAATCAAAAGATGAACTGTTTGAAAAATTCAAGGAATTCAAAGCCTTGATAGAGAATCTCTCTGAAAGAAAAATCAAGATACTCGGGTCAAATAATGGAGGAGAATACACCTCAAAAGAATTTGTAAGCTTTTGCGGAGATGCCGGGAATAAGATGGAACTCACCACTCCCTACAATCCTAAAAAAAATGGTGTAGCAAAAAGAAAGAATAGATCTATAATGGAAGCAGTGAAGACTATGATCCATGATCAAGATCTTCCAATGCACTTATGGGCTGAAGCAGCAAGAACAACAGTGTATATCCAAAATGGATCATCCCATAGTGCACTTTGGTTCAAAACCCCCAAAGAAATGTTCTCTGGAAAAAAACCAGAAGTAAGACATCTCAAGATATTTGGTTGTCCAGTGTTTGTACATATTCCGAAGGAAAGGAGAACCAAGTTGGACCCTTCAAGAAAGAAGGGAATATTTGTTGGATACTGTGAGGTCTCTAAGGCCTTCAGAATTTACATACCAGGTTACCATCATATTGAGATTAGCATAGATGTAACCTTTGATGAAGATGTAGCACTCAAGAAATCAAGGAGATGCCAGTTTGAAGAAGTATATGAAGAAGAGCTTGTAGTTCCCAGAGTTGTAGAACCAGTGAGGGAAGTCACAACTTCCCCTGATGATGAGATTCAAGAAGATCATGATATGATAGAATCTCAAGAACCTCTCCAAATGGCAATATCTCACAAGAGAAAGTAAGCTTGGGCAAGGGAACTTATTCAAGATGGAGAGAAGTATAGTGCCCCAGAAGGAACCATGAGACAAGTCAAGAAACCTAAGCCATTCTCCAGTTATATGGATTTGATGTGTGATCTCATAGAAAAGTAGCCTACTTGCTTTGAAGAAGCCATTAAGAAGAAAGAATGGGTAGATTCCATGACGGAAGAATACCAATCCATTATAAAGAATGATGTATGGGAAATAGTTCCCAGACCAAAGAACAAAGATGTGGTATCTTCCAAATGGTTATACAAGATAAAACATGTTGTTGATCGAAGTATTGGAAAACATAAAGCAAGGTTTGTAGCTCGTGGATTTTCTCAAAAGGAAGGCATTGATTATGAAGAGATGTTTTCTCCTGTAGCCAGATACACTTCTATCAAAACCATCATAGCTCTGGCAGCAAAGATGAAGTGGAAGTTACACCAGATGGATGTGAAAACAACCTTCTTAAATGGTGTCATTGAAGAAGTGTATATAGAACAACCTCAAGGGTTTGAAGTTGAAGACAGAAAGACTCATGTCTGCAGGTTGAAGAAGGCTATGTACAGATTGAAGCAAGCTCCTAGAGCTTGGTATGAAAGAATTGACATTTTCCTGACGAGCTTGGGCTTTACCAAGAGTAAAGTTGATTCTAACCTTTACTTCAATGTTATGAATGATGAGCCAGTTATATTACTGTTGTATGTGGATGACTTATTCTTAACTGGAGAAGAAAATATCATCACTAATTGTAAGAAGAAGCTCGCTGCAGAATTTGAGATGAAAGACCTAGGCCTAATGCACTATTTCATAGGTCTATAGGTTTGGCAGAGCCCAGAGAAGATATTCCTTAACCAAGGGAAGTATGTAGTTGAAATACTAAAGAGGTTTGATATGTTGGAGTGTAAATCCATGAACACACCCATGGAAACAAAGTTGAATCTCCTGGTTGATAGTTCATCAGAATTGGTTGATGCTACGATGTACAGATAGAGCATTGGATCGTTGATGTATCTGATGAATACCAGGACAGATATATGTTTTGTTGTGAACACCTTGAGTCAGTGTCTGATAGAACCCGGACGTGTTCACCTTATTGCTGCAAAACATGTGATGAGATACCTTAAGGCTACGTTGGACTTTGGTCTCTGTTATAATGGAGATCATGACTTCAGACTGGTTGGTTATACCGATTCAGATTGGGCTAGAAGTGTTTCTGACAGAAAGAGCACTTCAGGATGTTGTTTCAGTATGGGGTCAGCCATGACTTCATGGCAGAGTAGGAAGCAATCTAGTATTGCTCTCAGCACAGCATAAGCAGAATACATTGCTGCATGTTCCGCCATTTGTGAAGCCATATGGCTTCATAAGTTGTTGACAGGTCTATTTGATCTGGAGATGGAAGCAACCGTGATTTTATGTGATAACCAGAGCTACATAAAGATGACAGAGAACCCTATGTTCCATGACAAGTCAAAGCACATAGAAATCTGATATCACTACATTTGTTATATGGTGCATAGGGGAGCTATAAAGCTCCAATATGTTAGCATAGATGAGCAGGTTGAAGATGTATTGACCAAGCCTCTGTCACTTGTAAAGTTTGAGAACTTTAGAGACAATCTTGGTATAGTCCGAAAGGACCTCCCTCGAAAGGGGGAGTGATGTTGATGATACTATGGTATCTTGACCAACAACGTGTAGCTCAGTTAGGATTTTATATCCTAGGGGATTGATCATCCCTGGACAGATCCTGAAGGTCCGGTAAGGACAGTCTGTCGGAGTACCTATGCATGTATATGCTAGTTGTGGTCAGTAGTGGTAGCTTCGTTAGGATTTTTATAATCCTAGGGAATCTTATGATTCCTGGGCAGATCCAGAAGGTTCGGTAAGGACAGTCTGTCAGAGTACTACGTGGTAGCTTCGTTAGGATTTTATATCCTAGGGAATGTTATGATTCCTAGGCAGATCCCTAGGGACTGTCAGAGTACCACAAAATGTTGTTACACCTGCCTCATTCTGGCGCTCTATGATGATGATGATGATGTTGCACCAGCCTCGTGCTGTGATGATGTTGTTGCTCCAGCCTCGTGTTGTGATAATGTCCTTGCTCCAGCCTCATGATATTGTTGATGATGTTGTCGATGTTGTTGTTATAGCTTTTATGCTAACTGATGTTGATGTTTCAGGTTCTAGATCCATGTTGTGAATGATGATGATGGTGATATTCCAGCTCCATGTTGCGAACGATGACGATGATGTTATTCCAACTCCATCTTGTGAATGATGATGATACTCCAGCTCCATGCTGTGAATGATGATGTTATTGATGATGAGAAAAACTTCCGATGATTTATAGATATGCCAGTCAGTGTTGCAGATGTTGTTGATGTTGTTTCCCTCTCTCTCTCCTGATGATGTTGTAGAATACCCTTTTTGTTAAGGGGGAGTGTTGAAATATTGTAACTACAAAGAATATTCTACTTATTATTGAGTTATTATCTTATAGATCAATCCCCTTTTGTGGATTGATCATGTCGAGACTCTTGTACGACCAAATCCCATTTTGTGGATTGGTCAAACCCTAATTATATGATGTTAATTGAGAAGTCAGCCCCTAGGGCTAATTAAAGTGGCTTTAGCCACTAAGTGAAGAAGTCGACCCTTCTTGATGAAGAGACACCACACTAGTGCTCCTCAGCTAATATAAATAAGAGAGGCTAGCGCCTCATTCACTCACTCTCACTCAAGTCACTCATCTAGTGCACAAGTTTGAGGAAAGTTGCAATTGTCGGAAGAAGGAAGAGAGAGGCACATTGCTCAGTGTTGGATATTCTCTTTTGTTTGGTATTTTATCTTGGCATTGTATTGGCAATCTATATTAAGGAAGTTTTTGCTGGGTTTTCTCCCCCATGAGGGTTTCCCGGGATAAATGTTGTGTACAATGCGATTGTGTATCTTTCAATGATCCTACTTATGCTATTATTCTCTAGTAAATTGAAAAGAACTTAATAGCAGCTCTAAATTTAACAATACTCTCCCATTTCTACTCTGGAATGGGTAGAGGTTGAAGTAACCCAGCTGGGTGTATCTGCTCAGACTTGTTTTGTTGACCAGTCACACACTCTCGGATGTGTCTCAGCACATCATCCTTGAGACCCTTCCATGAGAATCTCTCCCTGATCTGCCTGTACGTCTTGAAGAACCCCTGATGTCCGGCCGTGGATGAATCATGACAGGCCTTTAAAACCTTTCTTTTCAAGGTAGATTCTAGAATTAAGTAGATCCAGTCCTTGTAGAAAATGACGTTTTCCAATACCTGGTATCTGTCATCCACTACCTGCCCATCCATTATCTCGCAGGCAAATCTGTTCTTGCAGTACTCTACTAGCAAGTGTGTCTTCTAGTCTGTGCAAATATCCATCATCGAACAACCTACTGGCCTCCTGGATAAGGCATCTGCTACGACATTCCATTTTCCTTTAACATACTCGATGTCAAATTCAAAGGCTTGGATCTTAGAGACCTATTTTTGTTGTCTCTCGCTAAGGTCTTTCTGGTCCAGGAAATACTTTAGACTATTGTGATCAATCTTTACCACAAATTTGTTTCCTACCAGGTATTGCCTGAATTTGGTTAAGGCATGCATGATAGCTAGCATTTCCTTGTCGTATATAGAATAGAGCCTCTCTGGCTCACTGATCTTCATGCTCTCAAAAACAATTGGGTGTCCCCCCTGCATCAAAAATTGCTCCAATCCCCACTCCTGATGCATCACACTCTAAAACAAACAGCTGTGAAAATTTTGGAAGGGCTAGAACAGGGCATGCGCTCATCACTTCTTTCATTCTCTCGAAAGCGTGTTGTGACTCATCGGTCCACTGGAAAGCACCCTTCTTTGTCAGATCGGTGAGTGGTGCTCCAAACTGTGAAAATCCCTTAACGAACCACCTGTAGTAACTACACAACCCAAAGAATCCCTTCATCTCTGTAAGGTTCTTGGGTATTGGCCAATCCAGAATGGCCCTGATCTTCTCCTGATGCACCTGTACTCCCTGCTCGTTGATGATATGCCCCAAGTATAGGAGTTCCCTCATACCAAACTCGCACTTGGAATCCTTTGCATATAGTGATTGTGCCTTCATAATGCCCAAGACCTCCTCCAAGTGTGCTAAATGCTCTGCCCACATCCTGATGTATATCAAGATGTCGTCGAAGAATACCAAAAGGTACTTCCACAACTATCCCCTAAAGATGTGATTCATGCAAGACTGGAATGTGGCTGGCGTGTTGGTCAACCCGAAAAGCATGACCAAAAACGCAAAGTGTCCAAAATGGTATCGAAAAGTTGTCTTCTCTATGTCCTTCTCTCTGATGTTGATCTGATGGTAACCTGACCATAGATATATTTTGGTGAAGAAGATTGCCCCATGTAGTTTGTCCATGAACTCGTCTATATGCGGAATGGGGTACCTGTTCTTGATCGTTTTCTTATTAAGGGCTCTGTAATCTATGCACATCCTCAGTGTGTCATCCTTCTTCATACCAATACAACTAAAGAAGCGAAAGGACTTGTGTAAGGCCTTGTGTGCCGCATCGCAAGCAATTCCTTGATTGCCTTCTCAATCTCGTCCTTGAATCTTTTTGGGTGCCTCTAAGGAGCGGTGATCACTAGTGTAGCCCCCGTCTCTAGCTCAATAGTGTGCTCAAACCCTCTGTATGGTGGCCTCCCTGGCGGTATAGGTCCAAAAATTGGCTCATACTGACTCAAAAGCGCCCTGATCTCTAGATGATACTGCTCTCTGCCCTCTAAATCCCTCCTGGTGGTAATTAGGCACTCTGTCGCATATGCTACATCACCATGCCGGAAGATCCTCTCCATCCACTTGGTTGATACTGCTCGAGGTGTTCTTGTAGACATGCCCCTTAGTACTACCCTTGACCCATTGGTGTCCCTGAAACTCATGGTGAAATTCTGGTAGTTGAACCCAATCTCTCACAATAAATATAACCATTGCACGCCCAGTACTGCATCTATGTCAAATAAGTCAACGATATAGAATGTATCTATCATGGTGTAGTTTCCTAGCTTGACCTCTAGGGCAGGAATCATGTCCAAACATGTCATTGTATACCCATCTGCCACGGCCATTGTAAACCCCTCAAACTCCTCCATGTGTAACCCCCTCTGAGCTACTAAGGATGCATCAATGAAGTTATGAGTTGCCCCACCGTCTACTAATGTTGTGATGCATTGCCCCTGTATAAGACCCTTGATCCTGATAGTGTTGTACCTGGGTACTCCTGAAAGGGTTGCTATGGTACCCCCTTTTGCCACCCTGCGAGGTTTTGTCTCTCCACTCGACTGTGGTTCTACCTGTGGCTGAGGTTGCTTCAGAGGTTGCTTCAGCTCCTATGTAGGCTCATCCTCTGAGTCACTACCTATCGTTGATCTGATCTCCTCCTCCTCCTCCTCACTATCTGACTCCACCTCAATGTAGTGTATCTATCCCTTTCCCATGCATCGATGCCCTAGAACCCATGGGTCTCTGCAAGTGAAGTAGAGCTTCTTTCCCATCAACTCTCTTCTGGTATCATCATCCAACTTGGGTTTTCCTTTCCATTCCCTCTAAGGATTCTTCTGATCCTTGTCTCTATGTGGTACAAAGTGTTTGGTGAAGGTTTTGGGTTTCTGCATTGAGTCCCCCATGTCTCTAGTACGCAAGATGGCCTCCTGTAGGGTGTGAGGCTTGGCAGCCTTAATCCATCCCCTCAAGGGATTCGTTAATGCCTCAGTGAATAACATCACCAACCTGTGCTCGGATATATCTGAAACTTCCACTGCCTTCCGCTGGAACTCTGTGATGAAAGCTTCGACTGACCCGGTCTATCTCAGCTGCGTCAAATCCCTAAAATAGAGTTTCGGGTTCCTCCTGTCAAACCTCTCCATCAACCGCTCGGTGAACTCCAAATATGATGTAATGTAGTTGTGACCCAAAGTCGCCAACCCATGATACAACAACTTACGGGCCTCCCCCTCCAAGTGTAAGGTAGTGAAGCTAATAACTTCTTATTCCATTGCGTTGAGCTTGAAATATGTGTCAAGCTTCTATACCCATGCATGAGTTGAGCGTCGAAACGACCCGTCGAAAGTAGGAATATTCATCTTTCCCACCTTCTTGATAAAGTCCATGTCCTGGGTCTGCGTATTGCCCCTCTGTGCATCCCTGGGTCTATTCCAATACCTGATCGAACGGTAGTCTATCAAACTCATGTCTGCATGGAACTCTGGCCCCAGTGCCAGGTATTCTCATTTGTACTCTGCAAAAGGGTCCTGTGGCCTTGCCTTCCCCTGTCCTGGCTACCCCACTGTCTACCCTAGTTGTCCCAACTATTGTCCCCCCTGGAACTAAGGATATAGGGGTCGAGGAATCCTCCCTAATGATGTATAGGTACGAATCGATGAATGATGCCCATTCGCTCCACCCTAGGATCCACTGGAACCAGTGGCACCACCTCCCTGGTGTCCTCCTGAACCACTCGCTCCACCTCCCATGTTGGCACCAATAGTGCCCACATTGTTCTGGATCATCTATGTGCTGATGGCCATTTGTGTTATGGCGTTCATCATGTCCCGCTACCCTCTGGCTAGATCATTTAAGATGGCACGGGTATTGTCATGCGGTGTCTCGGGGCCTTTCCCCTTTCCCTCTGGTGTCTCACGCCTGTCACCCATAGTATTCCCTAACTGTGCCTATGTCTCGAAATTGATATGATCTCTACCTCTGTCCTCTGCCTTCGGCTTTGTATCTGACCGAGTATGGAAGGGAGTGTAGTCCCTCCTATTCCTGTCTCTTATGTCTCTGCCCCACGGTACTGAATGTACTCATCCCCGATGTAACCTCGACTCTCTCGGTATGCTTCACTTGTTCCCGGAATCATGGGATCATGAATTATGCTTCTTCACAGGCTGGCAGGAAGAAGGCTCTGATACCACTGAAATATCCCAAATCCCTCGGATCTGGATATTTACTGTTGTGCTATTGATCTGGCTGTGGATCTGATACTCCAGGGGTTTTTGGATGCATTTTAAATGTTTATGCTTGTGGTTTTGTAGTGTTTATATGTTTATAACAGTCATGCAATGGTTTTGGAGCATAGAACAACTCAACAATATTTTATTAAGCAGAATAACTGAAAGTACAATATTGCATGCAGGAAAATAACTGAAAACCCTCAACTAGATCGAGAAGATATAGATCCTAGATGGAATACAAGCAAAATAATAAAACAAAATCCCTGGTGTGATGAAGATAGGTAGATCTATGGATGCAGATGAATATCTACTGCATGTGAACCCATAACTATTGCATGCACTCGGCCACTCTCATAGCAACTGTTATTGCAGACTGGAATGTTTTCCCTGGTGGCTAAACTCCTCTGACAAGCCTGAAAAATGTCTCAACTGGGTCGCCCTGGTACCCAACAATCTCTCATTGACTGTCGGCCTGAAGATCTTCCCTCGGTTGGTCTGTATGAACCCCGGATGAACTCCCCTGGGGGGTTGCGCACCTCCTAGGCTCTCCTAATGCGCCCTAGTGATCCCACCATCAGAAACTGGATCCAACTGTCTCAAACTATGCGCCCTAGTCTCCTCTGTAATGGGTTGGAAGGGATTTCCCGAATCTGGTCCGGTGATCTCTCTGGATTCCCAATTGTACCTCCACAAGTGTTGCGCACTATCTGACTGGCAAGTGCGCCCTGGATGATTCCCCCGTTAGAATAGCTCAAGAAATGTCTCAAAAGAAGCGCCCTGCTTCCTCCTCAAATGGGTCGAAAGGAAAGTACTGGATATACCCTGCTCGGATCTAGCTAACTCCCTGAGCCTCTTAACCCTCACGCCCTCACCCTACTGAAGTGTGCCCTTGTTGGCTGGAACTGTAAACTACTGCTAAATACTGGTGAAGAACCTGTGTGATCCTTTCGGTGACTAGGGTGTGTCTCTCAACACCGAAATCAACCTGTGGTGATGATTTCCTCCATAAACCCATAAAACAATGGAAGTTGACCTCCCTCCCCTAGAACCTGTTACCTCAACTCAATAATCGTCAATAATGAGGAATTAGGTCGAATTCACCCCTTTTATCCCTCTGCCATCTAATTCTCCGTTGACATGCATGGCATAAGCGACTTTCCCTTAAGTTATTATTAATTATTCACTTAAGTCACTTTAACCCCCTTTTTTGATCTAATTAAATGTTCACTTTACCCTTAAACGCTTTTCCCCTTTTAATGTCATTTTTGGTTAGACTTTGATGAAATGACATTAATTAGTGAAATTGTTCCCCTCTCTGATCGACTATAGTCTAGGGGAACTGGTAGACTACTCAGTCACTCTATGTTGGGTCATCATAGGGAAAGGGACATCACACATTCCCAATATGCGAAGGAGACACCTACTGGAGGGTGCCTCCAACTTTGTGCCATGGAAGTGTAGAGTGCAAAACCAACTGGAAGCAATGAACCTTTGGTACCTTGTGGAGAAGGAGGTCAAAAATCCTACAGATCCCAAAGATCTCGCAGAGTACAACAAGAATGTGATGAAGGAAAAGCAAGTCCTGTTGGATTCAGTGAAGGATCACTCAATCCCTCGTATCACTAGGAAGAACACTACCAAGGAGATTATGATGCCTTGGGAACCCTATACCAAAGTGTGAATGCATCCCAGAAGATGCTATTTAGGAACAAGTTCACCATGACCCACGTGTGTAAGACAAATACAGTAGCAAGTTTTCTAATGAAGCTAACAACACTAAACGACCAGTATGGTGCAATTGGTAACAAAATCAAAGATAATGAGCTAGTTTGGATCATTCCAAATGGCATCAGTTTATCTTGGCACAACTTTGTCCAAGTTATCTATGGTTGGGAGAAATTACGTAACTTTGAGCAATTTTGGGATGCATTCATTGGAGAGGACATGAAACTAGAGCATCAAGTAGTTACAAGGATGAGGAAGATGTCCTAGACCTAGCCCTCATCGGGAAGGAGAGGAGAGTGTTGCCGTCCTAATGCACACTTGCTAACGTGAGCTAAGTCCAACTAGACTTATTACAATATTAACCCACGCAGGGGTGCGGTAATCCCGCTTACAAAATTTTGTGCTGGAGCATCAAATGCCCAAGTAGAACCAATACTGTCTTCGACATACTAGCATCTGATGATGCATATCTTCATGGCACATGGAGTTGACCACCGTTGCTAAATGGGAGGTCAACAGAGAGGATATAGGAAAGGAGAAGCCAAGGGGTCAAAAGGGCAAGTAGGAAGAATCAGATTCATGTTTGGGGAAGAGATACTTGAGTAATATCAAGTGCTCCAGGTGCAACAAGCATGGTCACTGTTATCGCACAATTTGTACTTGCCCAAAAGCCCAAGGAAAGTGGGCACGGAATTGGCGTAACTGGGAATAACCTATCACTATCACCTTAATAGGAGATCCCTTTCTATTTAGGAGTATGTCAAGACTACCCCAGGGGAGACGTCCCAGGTGACCTGGGGGGTTTGAGAAGGCTAAGGAAAATAGTCACAAGGAAATCCTTCCCCTTTCACAGATCACTCTAATCAAAGGTTTCTTTTATGTCTTAAAAATGAAGCAAATGGATAATATTGTGTACCTTCCCAAAACAAGACAACAAGGCAAACGGGGCACTTTCCAAGTACCAAATGATTGTTAGTACTTCATAAGACAATAAACCTTCATAAAATAAGCTAGTTGATTTTGAATTTGCAGCAATGAAACATTTTATAACAAAAATTAATATTTTATAACAGCCACAAGATTTATGCCTTGAAATTGCTTGAAAAAGACAATAAAAGGTGACTTTGACTAGGCAAATTGATAGTAAATTGCCACAAGCAAAATTGGCAATGTTTAGCTAGCTCCTAATGTCACGTTTGCATAGAATTTTCTGCAGTTAGATGTCTGTACCTATCTGTTGCAACAGCAGCAAATTTAAATGGTCAAAAGTGCAAGAAAACCACATACAAAACTAGCACTTACCTAGTAGATTCACTGGCAATTATCACACTTGAATTTTGAATGGCTCTAGTGCAAGTTGTGTAGGTATATGTGCAAAATTAATGTATGTTTATATGGCTGTAGCGATGTTTTGCTACAGCGGCAAGTTAGCTTAGGAGTTAGTTTAATTTAGGGTTAGAAAATGTTAGTAAAGGGTTCAAGGATAAGAGTATAAGTGTTTGTTTGATCAATCACCACTTGTAGAAGGTAGTTTAGTGCCTTTCTAGGGTAAATGGAGTCACTAATGACAGTAGAAAATCTTCAAGTAAAGATAGCAATGATAATGATATGTTAAAGGGGTGGAGAGGATAAGAGAGGTGTTGGTATCCCAAGGCCTCAAAAATCCACTTCCAATAGAAAATTGCTAGAAAGTAACAAGAGTTAGGCCTTAGCGATTTTCTCTTTCCTTGAACAAGATGTAATAAAATATGCAATTGGGCAATGGAAGTAGGGTTACTAGAGTGCTACAATGGTAGGGCTCTAGTATCTACTTCAAATTTGGTGCCTTTCAAGAAATTTTAACACATGGAAGATTATAGGGAAAAAGATAGTAACATATGTCTTTCCCCTAGGGTTTCAAGCTAGCAATTTCATCATCTTAGTCATGAAACAAGTAAAAGTAACCATAAGCATTGATTCACAATAAAGAAATGTAGATTTTCCACTTACTTCACCAAGAATAATCAAGCAAATCACCCTAGTTGAATATCCTCCACATGAAAATAGCCAAAATACACCAAAAATTGCCTCCTTCAAGAAGTGCGCACCACTAGTTTCAGCCAATAACACTTAAGGGAGGTCGAATTTCAAACCTCTACTTGAGTGATGAAATGAATGATGAAAAATACAAGAGTTTTATCTCTTATTTATACAATGAGAATGACCTTTAATTGTCTTTTAGGTCACAAAAGGCCGACATGGCCAGTTTACATCAAAAATCCAGTTTTTACATAAAATTAACAATTAAAACCCTAATTTGACTTTAGGGATGACGCCATGCCCCTCTTAGGATGACGTTAGGCCCCATCATGGAACGCTAGGCCTCAAAAGGCCTCAGAAGCTGCCACATGTGCCAACTAGCACCAAAACGTCCTCATGCCAAACCCTAATTGATGACGTCAAGGGTCAATATGATGACGTCAGGGGCCTTCAAGGGCCAATGTCATGGTGGAAGGGCAAGACCCCTCTGGGTCTAGGCCTGCCAGAGTGTCTTGCGGGAAACGTCCTTCTTCTTTCCTCGTGCCATCCTCCGGTGTCTCTCTCCCCCTGATTGGGGTCACAGCATCCATCTGGTGGGCCTTTAGCCCCATGGAGGTCCAAGCTAATCATCTCCCCATATGTACATGTCCACGAGGCATGGTCCTGTAGCAGCAACAAGTACGCCCTCCATGGGTTCATAAGTCACATGGATCATAGCAATGTCAATCACATCCAATAATCAAATTACCCAAACATGTACATCAAACCCCCCTTTACCCAGACAAATACTCAAAGACGTTATGCAGTTTAACAAGCCAGGTTTGGAGAGGGTCTCAGGATGTCCTATTGGGCTAATCCTTCTCAAGTTTGGGGTGTTTCCCAGGCAAAGACCAATCTAGTTCATGTAAGTGTATGAAATGGTGTAGGGGAACGTTTGGGCAAGGGGTGCAGTGATAACAGGGAAATGTAGGTCTTGCCTGTGGGTGCCTCTATAGAGGGCGAGTTGCACCTTGTCATGGATGTCATTGTTTCCTATCCCATTCAATGCCTTTTATTTTTTGTCTCATTGCTTTTTCTTTTCAAGAGAATAGCTGGGGGACACTGTCCTGTCGTGGTGACCAGTGGTGACAGCATTACCCACAAGCATTTCACGGAAATGAGAAGGTTGGCTCGTGATGAGACCCCCTTTCTCTTGGCTATGCCACCAAGAGATACTACCTTGGTTAGGTGACCAGATAGATGGTAGTGTCATACTGCTACATGCCCATGGACCTAATAGGTCGGCTCATGATGAGACCTCCTATCCACCAACTAGACCTTGAGTTTTATTTTATCTTACGGGTCCCCTTTTCTTACTGAGAAGCCTTTTATTGCTTTCTCGGGAATCCCTGGGCGAAGCATCTCAAGGTTTCATTTTGGCTTTTAACTTTTGCAAGTAATTTTTACCCTCTGGACCTTTAGCCCCTTCTTCCCACAAGGCAAGGTACAACCCTTACTAGTTTGGCAAACCCAATGCCCAAACCAAGGTAGGGGAAGATGAGAGGGACAATGATGAAAAGTGGTAAGTTGTGGAAGGAATGGATGATGACCTTTCATAGACCCACCTAGTGGCAACTCATCCCTAAGGGAACCATCTTACTAGGCCACTCTGTCACCCTCCCAGGTATGAACAAGTTAAAGAGCATAATTTCCAAGAAAACATTATGAAACAAAAGAGATTTCAGTGCACATATTCAAATGCTTCGAAAATCAAAGTGACACATACCATGATACCCGGACTCATTACCTCATGGAGCAAGACCCACTGCTACTTCAGGATCAGGCCGATGGGATGGATGTTGTTGCTGCTGACAGATGGGGTGCACTGAAGAAAAGAGGGTCCCTCCGGGGCCAAGCTCAAGTCATATGGCTCTCGATGCTCCATGTCTGGGACCTGTGGGCCTCGAGACATAATCTCCTTAGTTATCCCTAGGATAGGGGATAACAATCACTAGGCCTCTCAGTGTCCTAGGAGGAAGAAGAGAAAGAGTAAGAAACAATAGCAGTAGTCTGTAGGAGGTGCAGATGCTTCCAGTGTAGATGATTTGACTACCAAGCTAGATGCCCACTTTTCCATGGTGTCTAGTGCCATGGTGTCCAGTGCCTCCACGTACACAGTTTTAGGGGTTGGATGTTATGTGGATAGTGGAGCTTCCAAACATATGACTTATGACTAAAAGAACTTCGACAGGTTTCAAGAGGAAGAGGGAAGAATATTTGTGGAGTTAAGTAAAATGATACCACATATCCTGTGAAGGGATTGGGCTCCATATCTTTCCAAATGATTGTAGGGGATGTTCTTGATTTAGATTCTATCTTGTATGTCCTTGATTCAACAAAGAGTTTGCTTTCAGTTTCTTGCATGGCAGATTTACATTGTGTGGTTGAGTTTGATGGTCAGCAAGCCACCATTAGAGACAACAGACATGACATGGATATGGTCATGTTTTGGATAGAGAAGTGTGAGAAGGTGGCCTTTACAGGCTATTGGAAAATCTAGTTAAGTAGTTATGGTAGGATTCTATGATGGAGGAGCATTCCTCCAGCATTGACAAGAAATTTACAGAACAAACTGGGGAAACAGTTATTGATTCCTTGATTGCAGCTGATGGGAGCATGGAAGAGTACCAAGATAAGGTTGTTATAGAAGGATTTTCTCAACAAGAGGTAGTTGACCTTGATGAGACTCTTACTCCAATTGTTGGAGGATTCTCCCAAGAAGAGGGAGTTGCCCCAGATGGGCTTATGCATGCACCACCAGTTTTGGATTTCAATATCAATGAGATTGTACTCATGTTGGGATGTTTTGAGTTTAGTGCAGATTTAAATTTGTTATTTGATAGATCCAATACACTTGTCTTGGCCCTCTATACAGAAGATTTCATTATTGCAGGTGCCAGGATGTCCCTGTTATCCCCAATATCTAGGGATAACTAGGAGATCATGTCTCG
>CBVK0100670094.1:0-16328 GCA_900067695.1 Picea abies
CACCTCCTTTGCAAATCCTTTCCATTTCCCTAGAGAGAACTGAAGAGGAGAAGAACACGTGGAAGCAGTTGGTGCATGATGAAGAGAATCCTAGGACCAAGTTCAAGGAGAAGTGCCAGTCTCATGTTGTAAACGACTTTTGTGAGATTAATATAAAGAAGTATTTTTTCCGTCTTGCCAAATGACGTCTTAAATATTTATGTTTTGTTTAGATTTTTTGATTATGATGTCTAAACCATTAATCCATATATATAATGCATGCTTGTAGTTTCTTGTTTGTCTTTTGGTGAATGCAGGTCAACCTTGGGAGGACACTTGCATTCAGGAAACAAATCAGCGCAAATGGATCGACACCAAACGTAGAGTTTAAGGAATGCCTACCAGATCCCTATACTTTGTCTTTTATGTATTATTCTGGGGTAATTTCGGGATAGTTGATAAAAAGTAAGAGACTTTAGATGGTTAGCTCTTCCTACATTTTAGAAACCTGGTTTAGTCCGTAGAGGGGGTTTTCCCGCTATAGAAAATGTCCATGCAAAGAAATGTGGTACTCCGAGGAGGAGGTAGAGGAAACATTTTCTCACCTTATCAAGTAAATATTTTGGGGACCAAAATCCTTCTATATGTGAAGGTATGGTCTAGATTGGATTATTATATAATTTTTCATCTATCTTAGTACTTTTTTTGTGGAAAAGTTGAAGGAGTCAACTTGCAAGGCCATTTTCGAAACTTGTCCAAATTTGGAAATTTGGATCTAAAAAAACATCTGAAATATTCCAAAGCAATTTTGAGGCATTAAACGTCATTTTTTTTGCTCCAACCCTTACTATGAAGAAATATTCTATATTCTACACATCAATACATTTCTAAGTGTGTAAGAATCACCTCAATCAAAGTTTGTATGTGAAAGTTATACCTCTTGCAAGTTGAGCTACTATATTGATCACCATGGTGCAAGTGGATGCCATTTCATCCTCTATTACTTAGACATATCGAGCTAGCTACATAGTGTAATTTCTAAGAAAAATATAGAAGGTCCAAAACCTTATCACAATTTAGGGTTGGGGAAGTAAAAATTTTACTCTTAGATGGATATCAAGCTATGTTAAATATTTGGCCGCTAAGAGGAGAAGGGGTTCCACTCTATGGTATTGTATTTTGTTCCATAGAAAAGAAGAACGATTGGGAGTGGGAACTTAGAGAGAATAACAGAGGGGGTTGACGTTTTGTAGCAACCTAATAGGACAAAGGTCTCTGGTGACTCCATAATGAGTTCCTTCTCCTTTGTTCTTGCATCATATTCCATACCAAAGAAAAGAGAGCAGAGAAACCTCACCTTATGGATGGGTTTTCTCCTCTAAGGGTTTCCCAAAGATTTTTTTTTTTTTTTTTAATTCTGTTGATGGTGTGTTATCCCAAAAATTTTTTTTTTTTTTTTAATTCTGTTGATGGTGTGTTATTGTATTTTAGTTTTCTCTATTTTTTGCATTTTATCTATTTCATGCATAAGTAGTAAATCAATAACTAAATATTCTAGAATCTAAAGGAATTTAACTTGCATAGTGTAGATTTCCGTTTTGTTTATTAGATCTATTGTGACAAACTCTTCGAGTGGAATATACATAATAGTTTACATATAACTCTCTTTAGCCTCCCACCCATGTAGAATTGTCTACATTTCGATCTGTTGTTTCTCCTTGTACAAATATTTTTAGGTACATATATATAGGTAAAGTGAATTGAAATTATGAAACAAACACACACACACACACACACACACACATATATATCTTGTATTTAACAAAATAAAATTGTTTTTTATTTGCAAGAAAATGTAGAAAAATAACTGACATGACTAAGAAAGTAGCTATGCACTGCAAAAGATGTTGTATATCAAAAAAATAACATCACCATGCGGTGCTATTATTGCCACACATTTTTTTTCAATGTTTCTTGTCACAACACCACGTATTTTACGGGTCCATTCCATAATATGCACTACAATACTAAATTGTTAAATATTTGACCCAGTGTTGCACTCGTTACATTACCGGTGGGTTTATTGCACATAAAGGAACTACTAGATTAAATTGTTTTATTGAAAATTAAGTGGTGTGATGTGTTAATATTAATGCATTGGTGCTAGAATGCAATTGGAAAACCAAATTGATTTTTGAATTGCTTTGGATTGTGTAGAGAACCAGTAATTGGGAATCCAACATGACGCCCTGATATACCAAGTATTCCAATATTTTTACCAGTGTGATTATTTTAATATCACCAATGGATTTGGTTAACAAGGATGCACTACTACGCAAATATTTATGGCACGCAAACTTACCAGTGCACTTTTATAAAATGAAATCACTATTGTGCCAATTATACCAGAGCATCAAAAAGTTGTTTGGAGATACGCTTTATTTCATAATGCACCAGAGACGAGGCCTCATAAAACACATACTTTTATGATTATTTTATACTTGCACACAGATAAAAAAGCCAAAACCTTCCTTAAATCCATTTTAGTGTAATAAATGAAGAGTACTAATTTAAATATCATGAACCATAACTAGTTCTAGGCTAATTGGAACAACAACAATTCCTAAATTCAAGCAATGATTATGACTAAATCAGTACATAATAATTTTTTTGGGGAGGGGTGTAAGACGAGATATATTTATTATAACAAATCAAATATGATCAACAAAAATATTCTTAATCTTTCTTCCAACACGTTTGTCACTCGATCCAAGGTTCCTCCAAGCTTGTCCACTTATCAAACACAACTACATAAAGGTTCACAATATCATTGTTGAAAGTGAATGAAAGGATGATTCAAAACCTACTCAATATTAGATCAAATTTGGAGAAATAGGAGGGTTCTATTGAAGGAGAGTAGTTTACAAACAAAGGATAACAAATAATGAATTATTTATCCAACACAATGGTGTGGTGTCCCATCCCCTACCCATGGATTATCTATTTTATGTTATTTGGAAGTGTTTACAATAGTTGGGAAGTGAAATACAAAGTGTATATACTTCATAATATTTTCAAATCTCATTCATTATGTATTTTTTTTCTGCACCACTTTGAGGGTGCTCACATGTTTATAACTAATAACATTTAGGTGCTCTCAAGTTTCACATCTACAAGTCACGATCACAACAAAAAGGGATGAAGAAATATGCAAAAATTATTTATATTTCCTAGGATGAAGGCATGAAAGTGGTATAGATCAACTCGTGGGTTCATAGGTAACCAAATATAAGTATAACAAATGTCTTATTTGTGTCACAATAGAGGATGATATGATGACTAAAAAAACATTATAAATCACATAGAATTCTGGTAATTAAACCAACAAGAATTTTGTTGGACTAAAGACTTGAAAGGTACCTACAATCAAGACTAAGGTATTAGAGGAAATTTCCTAGAAAATAATCCCCATTTTTAGGTGGAAACTAAGAATGGATGTTATATCATGTAAATTGCATATACATGAAGTATAGAAAACATAGAACCATGGTCACAAATGAATGCATAGTAGATCCATGTCAAATATAGATCATAGTCATGAAAAAGAAAAATAGGATCTATGTCTAAGCGTATAGTAGGAGAACAAGTATAAATGAATTTGTTTTAAATACCTCATGAATAGTATGAAAATCAAATAAGGTACATGTACTACAAATAAGCTGAAGTAGTAAATCCAAAGAGAGATGTCGCAATAGACTATGTTCTTAATTCAAAATATATGGAAAAGTATGATTCTATACCATGTGAATACATTAAATGATTTTGAACATGTGAGAAACCATTTAATCACTTTTCGTTGATGTATACGATTGACATACTTAATGTAAACCACTAATTAACATAATTGGCACCATGTTATGTGATGCATCCTAGAAAGTGTGAATCGATGTGTTGAGGTCAAATTTTTTTATTATAACTAGATAAAGGTTCATTGATGTATGCAAAATATCAAATATGATGGATCCTACCATTAATGAATTCAATCCCCAGGGTACTATAAGGGTATTTATTTTATCTAATTCTCAAACAGATGAGTTGGAGTTGTTATGAAGAGATTTTTCAAAAGAATGGACTAATACAACATCCTCCATAAACCGACATGAAATAGTAATAGGAACATCTTGGACAAAAACTTGAGAGAATGCATCATCCAGTATGACTTTGAAATGTAATGGATAAAAATAACACAACAAAAAACCCTCTAAGTTATAACCAATAATGAAGATGACTGTAAAAATTGAGGAATTCCATCAATAAGGTTAATGGTGGCGAAGGTATAACATTAATCCTAATGTGTGAATAAAGGTCTTTCTATCAAACATAAGGAAAACCATGCAATCAATTGCAAATGGTGAGTAGCATATATTGAGCTCAAGGAAACCTACTAATGATGAAAGTGAGTCTAGGGTTATAGAAATTGTATGTCTATCTACTCTTCTAGAAAATTATATTTCGTTTGATGAGAGAAGACTTGCTAATGAGAAGGATATGGGGATTACTTTTATAGTGGCATGAGATATGAACACTAGATGTGATGTTTAACTAAGAACAACTTCACACAGGTAAGACCAACATGGATGGTTAGGAAATTTTAGTAATGGTCGACACAAGTTATGATTATTTCTTAAACATTGGGATTACAGAATAATCACTTGTGAAGCAACACAATCTAGAAATAGCGATGGAATGAAACATTATCACATGAGGCATAGAGGATTCTCCATAAGGGTTTGAAGAATAACCAATTATAGGAGTAGAAATTTAAAATCATGGTACGACTCCTAAATAAATACAAAGACCCAACTATAAATGATGGACTCAGAATATATACTTTGTTTAAGTGTGACACACATTTATATCTTCCATATAGATACATTTTAATCATAAAGATATTTATTCTCTACCCACTATATTTTTTCTATAAAAAATTAATCTTTTTGTCTTTTTCATATTATGAAGCATAAAAAAGAATTAAAAAATTACATGATATAGTGAAGGAGACAAGTGTCACAACTTTTGAATTCAAAGCACACAAAAACATACCTATGCAAAAAATCAAAGAAGGTGTTGTGAATAAGATGCAAAATTGTAACCATGTCTTGTCCAAGGAAAACGTTTGAAATAAAAATTAATTCTTGTAAAGGATAGTATTTTAAATTCCAAAATTTGAATCACCAAGAATAGAGATCCCCATACCAGGGGAAGAAAATTTCCACTTCCACCTGATCATAGGTTTAAAAAAATAGGTTTGGATTGTTCTAGGTAAGAATAAGGGATGTTATTTAACTAGGATGCAACACCATAGGATATACACCACCTTCTCAGCCTCATACATCCAATGAGGAATCTGATATCTGATTAAACTGTTATTGACATAGAAACATCACATGATCGAGCTTTCTTAAATGCCTTGATATTGATTGGAGGTAGGGATATCAACACTAGATTAAGTAAGATGGTTTATAACAAGTTCCTTAAATGGGTGTTTCCCAATAACTCCCATTTTCATCCAAGTAGGCCAAGGAAGAGTAGGTAAGACTAAATTGTAGATAGGTAAGTGTTTGAATTAAAAACCTAGTAGGAGTTTGTTCTTCCTACACAAATCCCTCCCTAATTTATTCTCTTACCCTTTCTCTTACCTTTTAAATAGTAGGAAATCTATCAGTATGCAACAGTACCCTCGCAAAAATGACATGTCACCAAAGATCATAGAGCAACACCAATGAAAATAATTATTTCAGCAACAAGGGTGAAGAAACAATGAATCAAACTCAAATGGCCAAAGAAGAATTATGAATCTCATTATGATTGAATGCCAAACCTAGAGAAAGAAGAATTTTTCCATGTCCACACTAGTCTCCATGGTGGGTAGGGTGCACTATGGCCAGAATCTATGATGGCTCACCAATGCTAAAGGAAACATTTTAAATGTAACTGGATATTATAAAGTTAATCATAAGTATTTATGTTGTCCTTGTTATCTCAACATTATGAAGGGAATAGGGAAAAAAATTTGTCAATGAAAGGTCATAGGGGGAATGCAGAAGGACAAGAATCAATTTGAACTTAAATAAATATGGGGATTGTATCCAAGTAAGGGGATTTTTGGCTCTTTGATCTTTCATGTACTATTACTGAAACTTTTAATGATCATAAGCCTTTCTGGCCAAGTTTTTTCCTGAAAAACTTTGATTCTCGTGTTGGACATATTGTGGAATATTCATTTTCTTTTTTCTCACCACTCGGGTTGTGTAAGGATGTACTTCATATTGTATACTATTATTATGTATGGTTATTGCATTGTTATTTATATACTTTAGGGAATATTTGTCTAAATTTGTTGACATAGGAGGATAAATGATTGCAATTATTTATTCATATCCTTATCTTTCACTACATGACATCTTTCCCATACCATTTACAACAACATGGTTAGATATACGTTCTCTTTTTGATGACCATAGTTTCTTTTAGATCCATGCATATTATATTAGGTGCATTTCATTCTTTAGTTTAGAAAACCTTCATCGGTGGATCGGGCTGCAACTGATGAACTCAAAACCATAAGTGGATGTGTGGCCACAATCCATATGGGTTCCCTATTTGAAACAATGTGAGGTATGATTGGGACTTATTATCAGGGGTAACCCTTATTGTTGACAAAGGAAAATTTCATCCCATCAATAGAATTGGTGCTAGAAGGAGGGCTAGATGAAAAACCTACCCATGTTGAGTCATTTAATTGAATTTTTTACAATCGCATGGATCCTCTCTGTATCTTTGTATCATATAACACTTTAATTCTTCCAAGACCCACCAGGGGAATATCAGTTGAGAAGGTTAATCACTTAAAAATATGAAAGTTCGATGGTGAAGGGCATGTCCTTGAATTCACTCATATCAATCAGTTTAACATCACTTAACAAAATCTTAAGATTATTCAAGACAATGAAATTTGTCGATTATTTATCCTTTCATTTTAACACAAACCCCCTGCCTCTCCCAGATTCTGCACAACCTCCCGGTCAAGGATCAATCAACTATGAGTTGGATTGGCTCTTAGAGCTTCTGTTGAGCCCCAATTTTACTTTACATAGGCCATCCTTATTTCTCTATGTAGGTTCTTTGAAACCCGCGAGAACTTTCCTGGCACTTTTCCCTTTTAAAAAAAATGAAATCTAACAATATGCGCTAACTTCCTTTGTTAGGCCCCTGTCCTCATACAAATTTGGTATGTGACCTGGGAATTAACCCAAAAGTTGCTAATCTTTTAGGCTTCGAGGTTCTTGGCAATCAACGTTCTCTTCCAAGCTCTCAGAGTGTAACGACCATTAATTATTAATATGAATAATTTCATAAATAATCCTAAAAATTAGCTAAATTATAATTAATTATTAATTCAAGAAATTCTCACACAATTAATTGATGGTTGTCTTTTATAGAAGACTAGTCTTGCTGACTGGATTGGATGCATACATAAAATACTAAAGGGTGACAATTTGATTATTAGTACATATACGAGAATTGTATGTAATAGCTACACATATATTTCTTGTACATATACACTAGTATGTATGAGTTTCCTTGAATTACTTACTAATAATGTCGGTTACTTATTATGAATGTGTGAACCATGTTCTTGTTATTTGTACCATAAGATACCTTAACTTCGGGACGAAGTTTCCTGAAGGGTGGGTGTATGTAATGACCCTTAATTATTAAGATGGTTAATTTAATAATAATCCTAAAGATTATCTAAATTGTATTTATATCATAAAATAATATTTCTAATTGGATATTATTAAATAGTCTACATGAGGGTTAATGAATGATTAATTATTAAGTGAGTCATTAATTGATTAAGTATTAAATTAATGGTTAAAAATAAAATATAATGTTAAATGGGGTTACGTATCCCATAGGGGGATAACGTGACCAATACGTAAAAGGGAAACATTTAAATAAGGGATAAGGCAAATAAATAAGGGATAAGGCAATTAATAAGGGATAAGGAAATTAATATTGGGATAAGGCCTTTACGAAGGGGATAAGGGTAATAAAGAGTTAGGTGGGAGTAAATGTGCGGGGGCCGTGAAGAAGGAATAAGGGAGGTGGAGAAGGATTATGAAGGGGATATTCATTCATTCATTCTACGAGGGTGGAGAACTGGGAGTATTGGGATAGAGTGAAATTTTACAGTGGGATTTACAGTGCACCGGGTGGCTGAAGAGGTTTTGGGCTCGGAGGGCTAGGACATCCATTGATGTCCTAGGGCTAGGCGTACTAGTCGGTAGGGTGGCTGGTTTTGTGGTGTCCTAAGGAGCAGCGTCAGGTTCAAGCGGTGGATAGCATCAAGCGGCGGATAGCATCAGAGTGAGGTATGTAAATTGTTAGTAAATTTTATTTATGGAAATATTGGACTGAATGTGCTAGATTAAGTGAATTTTGAGTAAATTTTTAATTTACTATTCTGTTCTAAATTAATGGTTGTTATAATTAAATTAGAGCATTACACAGAGCGATATACCCTCAAACTCTGGGGATTTCCCCATGTGTCCACTCCTAAATCAATGGTCAGGATGAGTCCTCATATCTGTATTCATATGAACTTTGGTCTACTCTCCCTTCTCCCCTTACTCTTGGATTGCTCTGCTTCTGAATAGAATAATATGTCAATGTGTGTCCCTTTCGCTATCAATGGTTGCAGTGAACTCCAACATTCGAGCTTCGAGGTTCTTCTATCTTTTTTCAAGACCTTCCATGAACTTCCTTTCCTCCAAACCTCATGGATATGTTGAAACCTCTCTGTTCTGGAATGAACAGTCATGATCTCTTTTCTCCTTCGGGTCATCGACTATCCTGGATACCTTTCACTCCTACAAACCTCTGAATGCACTAAGTGTCGAAGGACCCTGATGGGTATCCTTCATAGAACTATCTCAGATATGATGGTCACCTACTCCCTGGCGATATCCCACAGGATCTTCACCATCGATTTCATGATACTCTTCCCTTAAAGGTATCATGGTCACTGCCCCTCTTGAGCTTAAATTTATGTGGTATATGAAATATTTGTCTTCCCTCTATGCACTCCTCCTGCGCTGTAAAGTGTTCGGACTTAGAAATTTCCTAAGTATCCCTCCTCGAAAATTCTAGTTGTTATCTCTCCTAATCTTAGGTTCTAAAGTTATATGAGACTTCAACCTTCCCTCTTTGCACTCTCTTTGAAGTTTGGAAATTTGGACTTAGAAAAATTTCTAGGTCTTTTCTCCTCAATGCTCAGATTTCAAACCTTGGAGGAACAATATAAAGATTTCAAACCTTGGAGGAACAATATCATACAATGCTCTCTAGATCTCAACATAAACAACTCTCTCTTTCTCTCGCTAACAACTATTATAGAATGAGCAACAACCTTTACAAATGAGAAACAACAACCTTCTTTGGGAATAAGATACAAATATATACAAGAGGTGATTCATCGATCATTCCCCCCAACAACCTAATGCTACCCTATCAGGATTTAATGTATCTATCTACTAAGGACTATGAATTAAATAGAATTTACAATGAAGATAGGGGTTGATGGAAAACCTCTGTACAATACAACCTTTACATTAAAGTGATATTGATCCAATTTGATCTTTGGGAATGGCCTTAGCCTCCATGCATTAATTACATTTATTTTCATTAAATTAAAATTCAAAAAGATGAGCTCTCCCTTTAAAGAATCCAAATCAGCTTTATGCGTGCGCTGGATGATGTTCTTTCCTCCAACCTTTCTTCTCTTTAATGTTGATGTAGATGATCCTGCATCATACTCCTCTGGCAAAAAATTCATGCACTCATGTCCATGAGCTCCTACAGTTTCTTTCATTTCTCCAAAATGTTTGCGTCACTTACCAAACTGGCATATTCTTCTGGATAGCCTTTCCACTTCACAAGGTATTCACAATAAGTTTTTCTTCTGGTCCTCTTGCCAATCCTCTGATCTATGATCTTCCCCATCTGTGTCTTCTCTTCTAGATGCATTTTTTTTACCATCTAATTTCCTTCTGATCATCTGATCCTCTTGTTTCATTTTACCTGTAAGGATATGGGTCTAGAAAATTAAAAATGAGTGATATTCCCACATTGTCTGGTAGCTCTATTTCATAAGCATTTGCTGCAAAATTTCTAAGGATCATGCATGGTCCTATATTTTTCATTTTTATCTTATTATATGTTCCCCTTGGGAACCTATCCTTCCTCAAGTGTGATAAAACTGATATCCTACTTCAAATTGAATCTCTCTCCTACATTGATCAACTCTATCTTTATACTTCTTGTTGTTGTCCTGCAACTACTCCTTGATCTCACAATGAAGTTTTTGCATATCCGCAGCAAAATCTTCTACTCATGCACTTTTGAACTCATTCTGTCCCAAATATTGTATTTATGATATCCCTCTTGGGTGCATTCCATACATAATCTGGAATGGACTTTTTACTGTGCTCATATTTGGTGAATCATTGTATGCAAATTCTTCTTGTGGCATAATCTGATCCCATTGACTATGGTGCTCATTAACTAAGCTCCTCATAAAATTCCCCAAAAGTTTTTTTCCACCTCAGTCGGTCCATCTATCTGAGGGTGATATGTTGAACTGAGGGACACATATGTCCCCAATTTCTTCCACAGTGTTCTCTAGAAATGACCACAAATTTGGTGTCTCTACCTGAGACAATGCTCCTCGACAAACCGTGTAGCCTGACAATTTCTTTAAAAAATAAACTTGTTATGTGTGTCTCATCATTTGTCTTCTGGTATGGTATAAATTGTGCCATTTCGGATAATGTCAACTACCACAAATATGGAATCACTTCCCCTCTGGGTTCTTGGTAATCCCAAAACAAAATCCAGGATGATAGCATCCCAAGGCCTAACTGTAATAGGAAATGGATGATAAATACCAATGTTTTGTTGTCGCCCTTTTTCATACTAGAAAATTATGTATTTTTTCACAAATTTTTTCACTTCAGATCTCATACCTGGACAATAGTATGAGATACTCAACTCTGCAAATGTTTTATCATGGACAAAATGTCATGCTCGGCCTCCATTGTTCTTGTCTTTCCACTTATTATATCTCATTAGGTATTTTGGTATGCACAATTTTCTCCCTTTGAACAACATTCTATCTTGAGTCAAATATTCCATCCATGGGCCCTAGTCCCTTAGCAAAGGATTTTCACAGGCCTCATAAGATTCTTTGAAATCTGCATCTTCACCATACATTTACTTAAGGTGTTCAAACCCCAAGGTCTCCACTTGAAGTTCTTGCATAATCAAACACCTCCTACTCATAGCATCTTCAACTTTGTTTGAACTACCTGAAATATGTTTAATAACAAAAGTGAAATTATGCATAAATTCCATCCACTTTGCATGCCTCTGATTCAACTTATCTTGTCTAGTGATGAAATGTAAAGGTTGATTATGCTTATACAACACAAACTATTTAGGAATAAGATAATGCCTACATTTATTTAAGGCTTGAATCACTCTATAAAACTCTTTATCATATGTGGCGTATCTCTTCTTGGTATCATTCATCTTCTCACTAAAATATGCAACATAACTGTTATCTTGACTTAAGACCTCTCCAATTGCTACTCCACTAGCATCACACTTTACTTCAAATGTCTTTCCAAAATCTGACAGAAACAAAATTGGTTGTTTTGTGACCTTATCCTTCAATATATTGAATATTTTCTCAGCCTCTTCTATCAAATTAAAGGATTTGTGTCTCTTATTCACAATGTCTAATATTGGTGCACATATACCACTGAAATTTCTAATGAATTTCCTATAGAAAATTGTTAATCCATGGAAACTCCTTACCTCAAATATACTCCTTGGTGATGGCCAATATTTGATAGCTCTCACCTTTTCTGGATCCATCTTCAGCTCATTGGAAGAGATTACAAAACCCAAATATATGAGTTATGTCTTCATAAAATATGACTTCTTTAAATTTATCAACAACTTCTCTTGCTACAACCTCCTCATCACTAATGTCAAGTGTCTCAAATGTTCCTCCCTAGTTTTACTGAAGACTAGTATATCATCCAGATACACAATGACAAATTTACCTATGAAGTCTTTAAGTACTTCATTCGTCAACCTCATAAATGTGCTTGGGTATTTTTTTAAGCCAAATGGAATAACAAGCTACTCATACAACCCTTCATTTGTTTTGAATGTTTTTTTCCATTCATCTCATTCTCTCATTATTATCTAATGATAACCACTTTTAAGATCTATATTTGAAAAATAGCTTGCTCCACTCAATAAATCCATCAAATGATCCATCCTGGGTAAAGGAAATATGTACCTGATAGTGATCATGTTGATGCCTTTGGAATCTGTGCACATTCTCCATCCTCCATCCTTCTTTATACTCAATACAATTGGCACAACGCATGGGATTAAGCTCTCCATGACTAAACATTTTCCTAATATATCTTAGACCTGATTCTTGACCTCTTCATTCTCATGAGGTGTCAACCTATATGCTTCCTTGTTTGGAAAATTGTCTCCTGGAATAAGGTCAATGTGATGATTGATTCTCTTAATGGGTAGCAATGAGAAAGGTAACTCATCCACTACTATGTCAACAAAATTATCTAGTAGTTCTTGAATTTCTTCAGTAAGATCATCCACAAAAATACTTGTAAGGATAACTCTAGGCTTCCTCACTACAACGAACTGCATGTCCTTCTTTTTCTTGACTTCATTCAAGAGATCCTTCCAACTCATGAGAAGTATGCTTGGGATGGATTCTTCCTTCACCTTGTTATCCTCTATTGGCAGAAACATATATTTTCAACCATTCGTCTCTAGGGTGTAGGTATTTTTCCTTCCATCATGTATCAAATTTTTGTCAAACTATCATGGACTTCCCAACAAAACATGAAAAACATCCATGGGAATTACATCACACAAAATCTCATCCTTATATCCTCCTATTTTAAATTCAACTTGGAATTTTTTACTTACCATTACCTGGTGTCCTTTTTGAAACCATGAAAATTTATATGGATTTGGATGTGCAGTCATCTCCAATTTCATTTTTTCCACCGTCTATGTGGATACTATATTTTCAGCACTTCCACTATCTATAATCACCTTACAAACTCTATCCTTGGTATTGCAAGCAGTCCCAAACATATTTTTTCTTTGTGCTGGCGATTCCACCTCCTTTTCTAGTTTCAAGAGAGTTTTCCTCATCATGAGGGATCTTCCATATTCAACAAATTCTTCCTCAACATTTATTTTATGTGCCTCCGAAATTTGAGCTTCTCCTCATTCTTTCTTTTTCTCGCAGAATTTTGAAGACATATGTCATGCCTTTCCATAGGCATATCATTTAACCTACCCTACTCTGCCTCTTCCTCTTCCTTGAGGAAAATAATTCCTTCCACCATACTGTCTTCCTTGGGAACTTCCTCCTATATTTGTATGACTATGAAACTTTCCAGTCTCATCTTTGGGCTTCTGAGTCTTTCCATGGAAAATTCCCTTACCTCTGTGTCAAATTTTTCCTCTTCCTGGTTGGATTTTCTTTCTGGACAACTTCTCTTCTTCTTTCAGGGTAGCGTGATAAGAATCTTCAACTATCCTCATAGTCACCATGTTGATTTCATTCTGGAATTCATATCTCAGGCCATTAATGTATCTGGAAACATTCTCCTCATCGCTCTCATGATTTCCAACTCTAATTTTCAGTCAATATAACTCTTCGGTGTAATATATTACTATCAAAACCTTCTATCTCAGGTTCTACAGCCTCCTAAACATATTTACTGGATAGTCTTTCGGTATGTATTTAGCCTTCATCTTGGCTACCATTATATCCCAGCTTTTAATTTTATGTTTGCCTTTTCTTCTTCTTTCATCCTATAGTTCATCCCACAACAATGTTGCATGCCCTTTTAACCTTGTGACTTCATGTTTTACCCTCTTCTCAACATCAACCTATTCATAGTCGAAATATTTTTCCAAGGCTCTTTTCTAGTCCAACAATTCTTCCACATCTAAATTTCCTTCATACATTGGGATTTCCAATTTTTCTCTGGATCCCATTTTTAAAACAAATATCATCAATTTTTATTCTACAACATCTTGTCTGACAACTCCTTCAAATTCCATTTCTTCATTTTCGGCCTCACTAATGTCACCTGCATCTGGTGCTCTCCTCTATGCATTTTCCATGGCATCTAGCCTTGCACGGAGTCTCCTAATTTACTCCTCCATTGATTGATTGGCTATGGGTCTATCCCTACATTTTCCTAGTGAAATGGCACTAATATTTATTCATATAGAGCTTACAATTGTGGCTCTGATACCACTTGACGCAAACCCCCTATCTCTCCCAGGGTTTGCGCGACCTCCCAGTTAAGGAGCAATCAAATATGAGTCGGATTGGCTCTTAGGAATTCTTTTGAGCCCCAATTTTAGTTTAAATAGGCCCTCCTTAGTTCTCTATGTGAGTTCATTGAAACCCATAGGCTCTTTCCTGATGCTTTTCTCTTAAAAAAAAAATAAAAATCTAACGATAGGTTCTAACCGCCTCCGCCAGGCCCCTGTCCTCATACGACCTTGGTATGTGACCTGGGACTAAAACCAAATGGTGATAAGCTTCGAGATTTGGGTTTCTTTGCACCCAACATTATCTTCCAATCTCTTGGATCGATGTACTCCCTAACACCTGATATTTCTCGAATTGTCCACCCATAAATCAATAGTTAGGATGAGTCCTTGTCTCCATCTTCGAATGACCTCCAGTCTACTTTCCCTTCTCTCCTTACTCTTGGAATGCTCTACTTATGAATAGAATGATCTATCGACATGTGTCCCTTCCATGATCAATGATTGCAGTGAACTCCATCCTTCGGGCTTTGAGGTTATTTTATCTTTTCACAAGCCCTTCCCCAAAGTGCCTTTCCTCCAAAGCTCATGGATTTGTTGACACCTATAGGTTGTGGGGTGAATGGTCACAATAGATTCAATCCTTCTGGGATTTGGCTATCCCAACTCCCTTTAACTTCTTTAAACCTCTAAATGCACTAAGTGTCGAAGCACCTTGATGGTTATCCTTCACACAATTGTCTCATATGTGAAGGTCACCAGCTTCTTGGCGATATCCCATGAGATATTCACCATTGATTGCTTGATACTCTTCCCTTCAAGGGATGATGTTCACAACCCCTCTTGATCTTAACTTTCTGTGGTATATGAAATTTGTTTCTTCCCTTTATGCACTCCTCCTGCATTGTAAAGTGTTTGGACTTAGGAATTTCCTTAGTATCCCCCATCGACACTTCTAGTTTCTATATATCTTGAGCTTAGGTTCTAGAGGTATATGATACCTCCTCCTTCCCTCTGTGTAGTCTCTTCTAACTTTTGACATTCAGACTTAGAAAACTTTATAAGTCTTTTCTCCTTAATGCTCAAATCACTATATCTCCTGAGTTTGTTCCTCCAAGGTTTTAAATCATTGGGCATAGGCCTTGCGAACTTGGAACTCTTCCACTCGATTGTTCTCCCTTTCACAAAGAGTCTAAAAGCAACTTGAACTGCGCACTCCATGCGTGGATCTATGCTTCCTCTGCAATAATTCTATCAAAAATTCAATGTTATCTCTCCTAAGCTTCTCTGAGTTAGACTTAACTCTGTCAACTCAATGTTATCTCTCCTAAGCTTCTCTGAGTTAGACTTAACTCTGTCAACGCACTCCTTGTGGACAAATGTGCACTCCTTGCACAACATATCAGAAGAGAAACAATTGAAACTTATTCTAACTCTATAGATTCGTGTATTTAACCACAAAATAAATTCACAAGCACAAGAACAATATAAATAGAGAATTTAAATGAACAAAAAACCTACCATTCATTTAGATAAATATAGTAACAAAAGCACCAAAAATTTTGGTCAAAGATTCTATGTTCTATTCATTCACGTGATAAAATATACATACATACATGCAATCTTCCACTACTCTTCAAAAACTCATACAATTCTCTATGGCTCTCAACAACAACAACTCTCTCTTTCTATCGCTAACAACTATTACAAAATGAGTAGCAACCTTTACAAATGAGCGAAAACAAACTTGTTTGGGCATAATATTCAAATATATATACAATAGGTGATTCATCGATCATTCCCCCCAACAACCTAATGATATCTTATCAGGATTTAATGTATCCATCTAATAATGAATATGAAGTAAATATAATTCA